>NW_020871963.1:0-15000 GCF_003789085.1 Penaeus vannamei
CAAGGGCGCGGTACTACTCCACCACACACACGGGCGCGTACACACACATCCCAACACGGGCGCGTACTACCACACACATCCCTCTCTTCTCCTGGAGCGTACACACACACACGGGCGATCTACTACCCACACCACACAGCGTGGCGCCTTACCCACACACACACTCGGCGCGCCTACATCCACCCACAAGTTTTCGGGCGCCTCACACACACACGGGCTGCCTACAACGCCACACACACGGGCGCCTACACACACACACTCCGCGGCGCCTACACACACAAACTCTCCCTTCGCCCGGGCGCCTCTCACTTCCGCTCTCTCTCACTATCTCTTCTCTCCTCTCTCTCTCTCTCTCTTCTCTCTCCTCTTCTCGCTCTCTCTCTCCTCTCTCTCTTCCTCTCTCTCATCTCTTCTCTCTCTCTCCAGGGATCATCTCTTCATCTCTCTCTCCCTCTCTCAACTCTCATCCTCTGCTTTGTGTGTTGTGTGTGTGTGTGTGGTGTTGTGGTATGTATACATATGTTATACATAATGTGTTTGTCTGTGTATGTATGTAATGTGTTGGGTGTGTATGTATGGTATGTGTGTAATGTCTGTGTGGTGTATGAAATGTGTGCGTGTAATTTATGTTTGGTGCGTGTGTATAACTGTGTGTGTGTGCATCTTCAGGCTAACGTTCAATATATGATAAGGAGAAACACGGGGACAATATCCCTCATAATAAAAGAATTCTGGATGAGCAAGGCGTAATCCCATCGTGTTTTGAAATCCACAATCATTAATCCATCGGTGTTTTGAATCACAAATCAATTAATCCAATCGTGTTTTGAAATCCCGCAGCAATCAACTTAATTTATCACCATGTGTTTTTGATCCAAATACACAATTATGATATCACATCGTGTTTTGGAATCAACAAATAAGATTGATTAACCGCCGGATACGATTTCGCAGATGAAGATACCGAGAAATCATAAAGATAACAACCAGAAGGAGAAGAATAACGAAGGTGCCCAATATAGTGAATGGAGGTAAGGGAGAACAAGACTGACTAATTATAATCCAAATCTATTTTCGGGGCAATTTAACAGGCCGAACGAAGCCGTCCATTTTTTTTTTTTATTCGATTTCAATCAAGGAATACAGAGAAAAGGGAATGACGTCACGGGAGTGGTTCCCTGCAGAGTTGCAATTTATCATCGTTAATTATCCTGGATTAGATTGATGACTGGAATAATTGTCTATTGGCATCGTTAATTAAATTATTCCCCGATTTTTCCGGTGTGCAATAGTTATGTTGGAGAAGTGACCGGAGTAATGGGATTTTTTTTTTCAATATTTCTTTCATTTTCTTCTGTTTTGTCTGTCTGGTCTGTCTTCTTTCTGTTCTCTCTTCGTCTCGTCGCTCTCATCTCACTTTCTTTTCTCTCTCTCCATCTCTCTCTCTCCAGGTTTTGTCCTCCTCTCATCTCTACTCTCTCTTTCTCTCTTCCTCTCCCTCTCTCGTCTCTCACCTCCTCTCTCTCTTGGTCCTCTCGGGCGCCCTTCAATCCTTCTCTCTCATCCATCCTCTTTCTCTCGTCTCATCCTTTCTCACATCTCGGTCTCTCGCTTCTCTCTCTCTCTCCTCATCCTCGTCCGTCGCGTATCTCCTAATCCTCTCTACCATCACCACCTCACCTCGGGCCCGCCCCCTACTACTCTCTCTCTCTCTACATCATCCGCTCCTCCTCACACCCCTTCCCTCTCCGGCGGCCTACACACACACTCACGGGCGCGCTACACACATCCACATCCCGTGCTGCTCTAACACACACCCTCTCATCCTCACCGTGCCTGCGCCTACTTACACATCACATCCGGGCCGTCTTCTACACACCAATCTCACATCCCGTCCGGCGCTCCTACCTCTACACCACACTCCGTGCGCGCCTACATCACTCCCTACCCTCGTCTCTCTGTTTCGCCCTCTTCGTCTTTCTTGCTTATATTTCATATTCCTATATTGTCACTTACTTACTACATAATCATCTTTCTCTCTCTTCCGCTCTCGCATTCGACTTCTTTCTGTTTTTTGTTTGCTATCCTGTATATTTCCCTACCTACTTTCTCCTTCCTCTTGCCTTTCTGGCCGCAGCATCCTTTTGTTCTTTATCTCGCCTTTTCTAACGATGTTCTTTTCTTTTTTCTCTCTCCTATAAGCTCTTTTCTCCCCCCTTCCCTCGTTTTCCTCCTCTCCTTCATTCTTCATCTCATATTCTCAACATATTCTCCATTATTCTCTAGGTGTAACTCATATTAACCATAAAGGATATAAACCATCATCATTATCCAGGTGTAATCAAATCCATATCAATTCAATGGGATCTAATTATTAACTTTGTTCATTACTGGGCTTTCATCTAATTTCTATGTGTATTCATTTATCATCTACCTATACGTTACTCAACTACCTACTACTACTCTACACAACTACTACACTCTACTATCATACTAGCAATGATATGATAACAATATATATTTCACTTGACGAAGATGCACGGTGGATAGTCTGTGAAAACTGCCACGTAGGTTGGATTAATGTGGTGTACCATCAAAATGACCATCAACAATTAATATAAGGTAAATTTTGACGAATATATTATAGAGTTTTAATGGCACAACAACAATAAACCAGACTATAAAAAAAAGAACATTTAACAGGTGACTTTTTCAACTCTGAAGATAAAGAAAAGTAAAATAGAGAGAAAAAACAAAATAAAGAAGAAGCACCAGGATAGGAGAATCACAAAAAGGAAACGAATTAGGAATAAGAAAGATAAGCAAGGCAATAGAAAAAGAGGAACATGGCCCTATTCCAGACATCAAAAAAAACAGGAAAGATAATAAAGTAATGAAGAAAAACAAAGATAGAGATAATAAGAGTGATAAAGAGGATAACGCCTAATAAGAAGAAGATGCGACAGAAATGATGGATAGATTATATTAAAGGATTACAGAATTAAAAATAAATGCATATAGATGATATGCAGCTTCATGGCAAGAAATTAGGAAAAATGAAAAAAAAGAATCGCAAGCGGAAGAGTTTTGGTCTGGAAGAAAGGAGGATGTGGATGCGAAACCACCCAGAAGAACGTATCGGAACGTGATATGATATGATATAGATAAAACAGAAAGCACTACATGAAGTGATGGGGAAGCTGGTTCAAGAAACGGATAATGATATCTCAGCGGAGTTAGTAAGATAAGGAAACTACAGGGACGGTGCATGGTAAGGAATCAATCCAAGAATAGATGAAGACATAAACGATAGACAAAAAGAATAGTCTGGTAAAGGTGGAATTTCTTGATACTCAACATCAGACTGATTTAGACTGTATAATGTTATATATTGATTAGAATAATGTAATTTTTTTTTTTTTTTTTTTTTTTTTTATATTTTTTTTTTTTTTTTTTTTTTTTTTTTTGTGGAGGGAAGTAGGGGAGGGTAGGGGGGGGTTTGTGGGAGGGTAGGGGAGGTAGTGAGAATTTTTTGGGGGGAAAGGGGGGTAGGGCAGAGTATGGGGAGGGGAAGTCGAACTTGACACAGGACATAAGGCGCGCGTCTCTTCTCTCTCTCGTTCGTCCTTCTCTCTCTCTTCTCTCCTTCTCTCTCTCTTGCGTTCTCGGGGGGACCAAATTTTTCTTTTTTTTTTTCGCTTTTTCTTTTTCTTCGGCGCTTTACACACACACATCGGGCGCCTACACTATCATCACCCGCGGCGCCCTACACACACACTACGGGGCTGCCTTATATCACACACACATCTGTGGGCGCTCTACCACCACACTATACATCGGGTGCGCCTACACAGCACACAATTCTTTTTTTTTTTGTCTTTTTGTTGTCTTCTTTCTCTTTCTTCTTTCATTTAATTAATATTTTTATTTCACGGAGTTCGCCTACACACACTCATTTCTTTCACGGGCGCCTACACATCACTACTACTTGATGTAGCTGCCATATCACAATATCCACATTCGTGAGCCGCCTTAACTACAACACATCGGTGCGCCTACTACATACACTAACGGGCGTCTACACACATCACAAACTAGGGCGCCTACACTACACATTTTCTACGGAGCGGCCTACACACACACACGAGGCGCCTACTGAGGCACACAGCGAAAGGGCGAATCTTGGGGGTGTTGGGTGGAGGGGTCGGGCGCCTACACGCCACACTCGGTCAGGGCGGGCCTAGCAGGCAGTAGTCTGCACGGGATCGCCTACGACTACTATTTCATCACGGGACGCCTACACACTACACCACGGGTCGCACTATCATCACATTCACACGGTGCGCCTACACACTACACATATTACGGGCGCCTACACTAACACACGGGCTGATCCTACACACACTAACACGGGCGCGTAAACACGCACACGGGAGTGTTTACATCACACACACGAGGCGCGTTACACCGATACAACACGGGCGCGTATTCAACACATTGGCACATACCGGGGGGATAATAGGGAGGAGGTTTTGGGGGTTATACACACACCGGTCGACGTATTTACACAATCACTAAACACGGGTCGCCGTACTCACATCACACAGGGCGACCTACTACACACTACATGGGCAAACACGGTTTTTCGATGTGTATGTATCTTATCTGTTAGTATATGTATGTTCTGTGTTTTAGGCACACGCTGTTTATGCAGCCATCAATCTCACGGGCGCGTAACACGAGCAGCACATCGGGGACGCCCTAGTACAAACAGCACACTTGATTTTTTGTATTTGCTGTTGACGTTCGGGCGCGGTACCACACGGAGAGCACACACGGGAGTGTACAGCACACACACGGGCGCGTACAGCGAACCAACGGGCGCGGTACACACCACACACGACTGGGAGTGTATTCCAACAGCAACACAGCGGCGTCGATACACACACCACGCGCGGCGGGTACACAAGCACACACTGGGCGCGTCCAGTTCTACTGATATTCAGCTATTCACTGGGCTGCGGTGATTCTCACTATGCCACGAGAGACGTATGGGTTATCCTCGGGTCGCGCGTACACACACACACTTCGGTGCGCGTATTTACATTCTACACACACGGGCGCGTACTTTACACACACACAGAGGCCGCGTTACACTACATTTTGCACACGGGCGGCGTAAACACACATTTTGTTGTCTTTTTTTCATCTGTACGTGGGGCGCGGTTACGTGACATCACTATGCTACGGTGCGCTGTTTAACACGTTCTCTATACGTGCGCGTAACAAGCGTACACTACACATCCGTGGCGCCGTGTAACACAACATTCACAACACGGGCGCGTACACACACACACACGGGCGCGTAGCACACACACGACGGGAGCGCGTTACTAGATCGACACGACATTACATCGGTCCGTTCGTGAGCATCCATACACATTCTACGGGCGCGTATCAACACACACACGGGAGCGTTACATGTGTCTGACACACCATACACTGGGACTGGGTACAGCACAGTCGATCGAGGACGCGTACACAAGTAACTAACTACTAAACAGATTTCATAGCGGAGCGGCGTAGAGCTGACAACGCACCAGAGGCGCGTAACGACTAAGCACATGCTGGGCGACGTACACACGCACCCACTACAGCACATCCATTATTGTTCTGTTTTCATTTTTCTTTTTTTTCTATTCACACATCCGCACACAAACAGTTATCATACGAAATTAACTGCAATAGTTATTATAATAAGTATTTCTTTTTATACTAATACGTGTTAATCTTATTGTCTCTACAATGATAATCATTCTTATTATCGCTATTATTACCATTATTATTATAAATATGATAATCATCACATTATCATTATCATTATTACTACCATTATCATTGTTATCACCACTATTACCCTTACAATTTATAATCTCTTTATTTTTGTTGATATTATCATTATTGTTATTATCCTTATCACTGTCATCATCATCATTATTATCAAAAGCATTGCTATTATTATTAGCTTAATTATTATCATTATCATTATTATTATTATTATCATCTTTATTCTTATCGTTATTCATGACTAATTTTTATCTTTATTATCATTATCATTATCATTGTTGTTATAGCTGCTGTTATTGCTAATGTCATTGTTGTCGTCTTTATCAATATCACTATTAATATTTATATCATTATCAAACTTCATTGCTATTGGCATTATTACTATTATTACTATTCAATTAATTATTCATTTATTATTATGATAATTTTTATTATTATTAGTTTCATCTCTATTGTTATCATTATGATTATTATCACCGTCTTTATCGTTATTATCATTTTCATCACAGTCATTATTATTAGTATGATATCATTATTATCATTATCATCATTATCGTTACTATTATTTTTGTTAATTGTCAATAGCTCCCTGGACCGCGCAGGGTTGCCAAACACCACGAGAATGCTTATCTATGTATCTTTGTTTTGAAGGCAGATTGGTATAGAAAAAAATAGTTAGAATAAAGTAAAATAATCATTTTCTAGGTTGATTTTTATGATCATTACTATAATCATTACTATCATTATAGTTTTCATTTTTATATTAATAACAGTAATAATTATTATCATCATCATTAGCGTCGCTACTATCATCATCATTATTATCATTGTCATCATTATCATTATTATTATTATCATTATTTTCTATTATCACTATTCTTACTACCATTGTTATCCTTGTTACAGTTATCATTATCATAATTATCATTATTGTAATCATTATTAAAATCACATTAACATTAATTATACAGTAAGTCATTATATATTTTATTTATCATTATATGTATCAATACAATTATGAATATTATCATATTATCATTACCATCACTGTCACTGTAAGATGTTATTTGTTTTGTGGCTGTTAGTACTTATATATGTGTGGTACGTGAAGAATTTAGTACTTATATATGTGTGGTACGTGAAGAATTTAGTACTTATATATGTGTGGTACGTGAAGAATTTAGTACTTATATATGTGTGGTACGTGAAGAATTTAGTCTTATATATGTGTGGTACGATTTAGTACTTATATATGTGTGGTACGTGAGGAATTTAGTACTTATATATGTGTGGTACGTGAAGAATTTAGTACTTATATATGTGTGGTACGTGAGGAATTTAGTACTTATATATGTGTGGTACGTTTTTAGTACTTATATATGTGTGGTAGCGTGAAGAATTTAGTACTTATATATTGTGTGTGTGGTACGTGAGGAATTTGTAGCTTATAATATGTGTGGTACGTGAAGAAATTTAGTACTAATATGTGTGGTACGTGAAGGAATTTAGTACTTTATATATGTGTGGTACGTGAAGTAATTTAGTACTTATATGTGACGTGAGAATTTAGTACTTATATATGTGTGGTACGTGAGGAATTTAGTAGTATATATATATGTGTGGTACGTGAGGAATTTAGTACTTATATATATGTGGTACGTGAAGAATTTAGTACTGGTGGGTACGTGGTACGTGAGGAATTTAGTACTTATATATGTGTGGTACAAGAAAGAATTTAGTACTTATATATGTGTGGTACGTGAGGAATTTAGTAACTTATATATGTGTGGTGGCGTGAAAGAATTTAGTACTTATATATGTGTGGTACGTGAAGAATTTAGTACTTATATATGTGTGGTACGTGAAGAATTTAGTACTTATATATGTGTGGTACGTGAGGAATTTAGTACTTATATATGTGTGGTACGAAAGAATTTAGTACTTATATTATGTGTGGTACGTGAAGAATTTAGTACTTATATATGTGTGGGTGACGTGAGAATTTAGTAATTACATATGTGTGGTACGTAGGAATTTGTACTTATATATGTGTGCTACGTGAAGAATTTAGTACTTATATATGTGTGCTACGTGAAGAATTTAGTACTTATATATGTGTGGTACGTGAGGAATTTAGTACTTATATATGTGTGCTATGTGGGAATTTAGTACTTATATATGGTGTGGTACGTGAGGAATTTAAGTAATTACATATGTGTGGTACGTGAGGAATTTAGTAATTACATATGTGTGGTACGTGAGCGTGAATTACATATATGTGTGGTACGTGAGAATTTAGTACTTATATATGTGTGGTACGTGAAGAATTTAGTACTTATATATGTGTGGTACGTGTTTAGTACTTATATATGTGTGCTACGTGAAGAATTTAGTACTTATATATGTGTGGTACGTGAGGAATTTAGTACTTATATATGTGTGCGTGAAAGATTTAGTACTTATATATGTGTGGTACGTGAGGATGTGTGTGTGGTAACGTGAAGAAATTTAAGTACTTTTATATATGTATGTTGGAAGAATTTAGTACTTATATATGTGTGGTGCGTGAAGAATTTTAAGTACTTATATATGTGTGGTACGTGAGAATTTACATATGTGTGGTACGTGAGGAATTTAGTAATTACATATGTGTGGACGTGAGGAATTTAGTAATTATATATGTTGTGGTACGTGAAGAATTTAGTACTTATATATGTGTGGTACGTGAAGAATTTAGTACTTATATATGTGTGGTACGTGAGGAATTTAGTACTTATATATGTGTGGTACGTGAAGAATTTTAGTACTTATATATGTGTGGTACGTGAGGAATTTAGTACTTATATATGTGTGGTACGTGAAGAATTTAGTACTTATATATGTGTGGTACGTGAGGAATTTAGTAATATATGTGTGGTACGTGAAGAATTTAGTACTTATATTATGTGGGGTACGGAATTTAGTACTTTATATATGTGTGGTACGTGAAGAATTTTAGTACTTTATGTAATGTGTGGTACGTGAAGAATTTAGTACTTATATATGTGTGGTACGTGAAGAATTTAGTACTTATATATGTGTGGTACGTGAAGAATTTAGTACTTATATATGTGTGGTACGTGTTTAGTACTTATATATGTGTGGTACGTGAAGAATTTAGTACTTTATATATTGTGTGGTACGTGAAGAATTTATACTTATATATGTTGTGTACGTGAAGAATTTAGTACTTTATATATGTGTGGTACGTGAAGAATTCTTATAATATGTGTGGTACTTTTAGTACTTATATATGTGTGGTACGTGAGAATTTAGTACTTATATATGTGTGGTACGTGAAGAATTTAGTACTTATATATGTGTGGTACGTGAAGAATTTAGTACTTATATATGTGTGGTACGTGAAGAATTTAGTACTTATAGTGTGGTACGTGAAGAATTTAGTACTTATATATTGTGACGTGAAGTTTAGTACTTATTATGTGTGGTGAGAATTTAGTACTTATATATGTGTGGTACGTGAGGAATTTAGTACTTATATATGTGTGGTACGTGAAGAATTTAGGTATGTGTGGTACGTGAAGAATTTAGTACTTATATATGTGTGGTAGGTGAGAATATTAGTGTAAGTATATGTTTGGTACGTGAAGAATTTAGTACTTATATATGTGTGGTACGTGAAGAATTTAGTACTTATATATGTGTGGTACGTGAGGAATTTAGTACTTAATGTGTGGTACGTGAAGAATTTAGTACTTATATATGTGTGGGTACGTGAGGAATTTAGTACTTATATATGTGTGGTACGTGAGGAATTTAGTACTTATATATGTGTGGTACGTGAGGAATTTAGTACTTATATATGTGTGGTACGTGAGGAATTTAGTATTTATTGTGGGTACGTGAAGAATTTAGTACTTATATATGTGTGGTACGTGAAGGAATTTTAGTACTTATATATGTGTGGTACGTGAAGAATTTAGTACTTATTATATGTGTGTGGTACGTGAAGAATTTAGTACTTATATTGTTGTGGTACGTGAAGAATTTAGTACTTACGTGAAGCTATGTGTGGTACGTGTAAGAATTTAGTACTTATATATGTGTGGTACGTGAAGAATTAGTACTTATATATGTGTGGTACGTGAAAATTTAGTACTTACTTATATGTGTGTACGTGGAATTTAAGTACTTATATATGTGGTACGTGAAGAATTTAGTACTTATATATGTGTGGTACGTGAGAATTTAGTACTATATATTGTGTGGTATGTGAAGAATTTAGTACTTATATATGTGTGGTACGTGAGGAATTTAGTACTCTTATATTATGTGGGTACGTGAAGAATTTAGTACGTGTGGTACGTGAAGAATTTAGTAACTTATATATGTGTGGTACGTGAAGAATTTTAGTACTTATATATGTGTGGTACGTGAAGAATTTAGTACTTATATATGTGTGGTACGTGAAGAATTTAGTACTATTATATATGTGTTTGTACCGTGTGGGTACGTGAGGAATTTAGTACTTATATATGGTGTGGTACGTGAAGAATTTAGTACTTATATATGTGTGGTACGTGAAGAATTTTAGTACTTATATATGTGTGGTACGTGAAGAATTTAGTACGTATATATATGTGTTGGTGCGTGAAGAATTTAGTATTATATATGTGTGGTACTGTGAGATTTAGTACTAATATGTGTTGGGTACGTGAAGAATTTAGTACTTATATATGTGTTGTACGTTTTAGTACTTATATATGTGTGTGGTGACGTGAAGAATTTAGTACTTATATATGTGTGGTACGTGAGGAATTTAGTACTTATTATGTGTGGTACGTGAAGAATTTAGTACTGTATATATGTGTGGTACGTGTGGAAGAATCTTAGTACTTTATATTATGTGTGGTACGTGAGCGAATTTAGTACTTATCATTGTGGTGTACGTGAAGAAATTAGCTTATATATGTGTGGTTACGTGAGAATTTAAGTACTTATATATGTGTGGTACGTGAAGAATTTAGTACTTATATATGTGTGGTACGTGAAGAATTTAGTACTTATATATGTGTGGTACGTGAAGAATTTAGTACTTATATATGTGTGTACGTGAAGAATTAGTACTTATATGTGTGGTGTGAAGAATTTTAGTACTTAATATGTGTGGTACGTCAAGAATTTAGTATTTATATATGTTGTGGTACGTGAGGAATTTAGTACTTATATATGTGTGGTAGTGAAGAATAGTAACTTATATATGTGTGGTACGTGAAATTTAGTACTTATATTGTACGTTTAGTATTTATATAGTGTGGTACGTTACTGTGTGTGGTACGTGAAGAATTTTAGTACTTATATATGTGTGGTACGTGAAGAATTTAGTACTTATATATGTGTGGTACGTGAGGAATTTAGTACTTATATATGTGTGGTACGTGAGGAATTTAGTACTTATATATGTGTGGTACGTGAAGAATTTAGTACTTATATATGTGTGGTACGTGAAGAATTTAGTACTATATATGTGTGGTACGTGAGAAATTTAGTACTTATATATGTGTGGTACGTGGGAATTTAGTACTATATATGTGTGGTGCGTACGTGTGTGGTACGTGAGGAATTTAGTACTTATATATGTTGTGGTACGTGAAATTAGTACTTATATATGTGTGGTACGTGGAAGAATTTAGTACTTATATATGTGTGGTACGTGAAGAATTTAGTACTTTATATATGTGTGTGTGAAGAATTTAGTACTTATATATGTGTGGGTACGTGAAGGAATTTAGTTCTTTATATATGTGTGGTCTGAGGAATTTAGTACTTATATATGTGTGGTACGTGAGAATTTAGTACTTATATATGTGTGGTACGTGAGGAATTTAGTTTATATATGTGTGTACGTGAGGAATTAAGTAACTTATATATGTGTGGTACGTGAAGAATTTAGTACTTATATATGTGTGGTACGTGAGGAATTTAGTACTTATATATGTGTGGTACGTGAAGAATTTAGTACTTATATATGTGTGGTACGTGAAGAATTTAGTACTTAATATGTGTGTACGTGAAGAATTTAGTATTATATATGTGTGGTACGTGAAGAATTTAGTACTTATATATGTGTGGTACGTGAAGAATTAGTACTTATATATGTGTGGTACGGTGAAGAATTTAGTACTTATAATATGGGTACTGTGTGCGAAGAATTTAGTACTTATATATGTGTGGTAGGTGAGGATTTATAGTACTTATATATGTGTGGGTAGAGAAGAAATTTAGTACTTATATATGTGTGGTACGTGAAGAATTTAGTACTTATATATGTGTGGTACGTGAAGAATTTAGTACTTATATATGTGTGGTACGTGAGGAATTTAGACACACAAAAAGAGCTTTTGGGTTTCATATTCATACTAATTAGAGTTCCTGTAGCTTTTTTACTGATAATTATCATGGTTTGCAAAGCGTCTTTATGAACTCATATGCGCTTAATAAAATGATTACGTAAAATTACCTTAAATTATACTCCGTGTGAGGCTACATACGTATAAAGTTCTAAAGATACTTATAAAGATGATACTTATAATTAAGATACTATATAAAGATTTATACTTATAAAGATGATACTTATAATTAAGATACTATATAAAGATTTTATACTTATAAAGATGATACTTATAACTAAAGATACTATATTAAAGATTTATAAATTTATTAAAGATGATACTTATAATTAAGATACTATATAAAGATTTATATCTTATAAAGATGATACTTATAATTAAGATACTATATAAAGATTTATACTTATAAAGATGATACTTATAATTAAGATACTATATAAAGATTATTATACTATAAAATGATACTTATAATTAAGATACTATATATAAGATTTATACTTATAAAGATGATACTTATAATTAAGATACTATATAAAGATTTATACTTATAAAGATGATACTTATAATTAAGATACTATATAAAGATTTATACTTATACGATGATGATAATTATAATCAAGATNTCCAATCTCGTCTCTCATCGAGTAACAAGCATCTCTCTCTCTCTTCACTCTTCTCACTCTCTTCTTCTCCCCACCTCTCGCTCGCTTTCGCGACTATTCTTCTCCCCTTTATCTTCTTCTTCTCCTCCTCTCCTCACTGCACCATCACACTACTCACTCCTCTCCGTCTTTCTAGACTCTCTAACCTCTCTATCTGTCTCTACCTGCCTCTTCTCTCTTCTCCTCCCCTACTGTCTCCTTTCGTCATTCTCTCTACCCTCTCTTCCTTCGGCCCCTTTCTCCTCCTCTTCTCCTCCTTCTCCTCTCTTCCTCTCATCATTCTCTTCTCCTCCCCTCCTCTTCTCCTATCGGTCATTCTTCTCTCTACCTCTCTTTCCCTCCTCCTTTCTCCTCCTCTATGCTCCTCCTTCTCCTCTTCTTTCTCATCATCATTCTCTTCTTCTCCTCCCTCCTCTTCTCCTCTCGTCATTTCTTTCTCTCTGCCTCTCTTCTTCTCCTCCTTCTTCCTCTTCTCATCCCTCCTTCCTTCTCCTCCCCTCCTCCTTTCTCCTTCTCAAAACATATGCGTTATATTTACCGAACAATTAGCATATTTCCCACCCATTCATTCCGGTCAACAAGCGACGCAAATTGCAACACAGACCGAGGGGAAAGGGAGAGAGGGGAAAATTTTATAACCCGTTCTCTACCTCCCCCTCCCTCCCTACCTCTCTGTTTTCCTCTTCTCCCCCGTCGCCTTCTATCTCCTCCGATTCCCCCTCCTTCCTCTTTCTTCCTCCCCTCTCTCACTTCCTCCTCTTCCTCCCCTCTCTCGTCCCTCCTTATACCTCTGTTTCCTCTTCTCCCGCTCTCCTCCTATATAACTCTCCCCCGCCGCCTTCTTTCCCTCGCGATCCCCGCCTCCTTCATCTTCTTCTTCTCCCCCTTCTCTCGTCCTCTCATAAGTCCCCTCTCTTCCTCCGTCACTCCGGAACCCCTTCCCTCTCTCGCCCCTCCTTAATCCTCTGTGTTTTCCTCTTCGCTCTTCCCTTCTATATTCTCTCCCTCGATTCCCCCTCCCTTCCTCTCGCTTCTTCCATCTCCCTCTCGCCTCCCTCTCGCCTTCCTCCTCTCTCGTCCCTCCTTATCCTCTGTTTCCTCCTTACTCCCCTCTTGCCTCCTATATTCTCTCCCCGCGCGCCCTTCTTCTCCGCACCAATTCCCTCCCTTCCTCTTGCTTCCTCCCCTCTCTCTCCCTCTCACTTCCTCCCCTCACTCGTCTCTTCCCCACCTCCCCGTCTCTCGTCCCTACCTTATCCTCTGTTTCCTTTTCTCTCCCCTCTCCTCCTATACTCTCCCCCCGCGCTTTACTTCTCCCTCCGATTCCCCCCTCCCTTCCTCTTGCTTCCTCCTCTCCCTCTCCTTCTCGCTTCCTCTCGCTTCCTCCCCCTCTCTTGCCTCCCTCCCCTCTCTCGTTTCCTCCCCTCTCTCACCTCCTCCTCTTCCTCCCCTCTCTCGCTCCTCCCCTTTCCCCTCTCTCGCCTCCTCCCCTCCCTCTCGCCTCCTCCATTTCCTCCCCTCTCTCGCCCCTCCTCCCCTCCTCCCCTCGGGCACTCTTCTTGCCCTCTCCCCTCTTTCTAACAACCCTCCTCCCCTCCCCCGAGCCTCAAGCAAATGGCAATAGCCATAGAACCCATAACAATGCGATATTGCCCCCCTATTCTCCTCCTTCCCCCCTCCTCTTCCTCTCCTCCTCCTCTTTCCCCCTACGTATACACAACAACGACAGACAGACTATAGTGCGGGATGACAAAGGAGGAGGGGAAGGAAGAAGAAGAGATTGAAGAGGGAGAGAGAGGGAGGAGAAGAGAGAGAAGGAAGGAGGAGGAGAAGAGAGTGTGAGAGAGAAGAGAGTAGAGACCACGCACGAAGAACAGAAGAGAGAGAAAGCAGAGAAGAGAGAAGAGGAGGGAGGAGAGCAAAGAGAAATTGATGAAGAGAGAAATGAGGAGAGAAGGAAAGGAAGAGTAAGGAGGGAAAAGAGAGCAGGGAAGAGAAGAAGAAGAGATGAGAGAGAGAATGAACGATGAAGGGAGAAGGAGGAGGACGAAGAGAAATGTATTAGTTGGGAGGAAGCGGAG
>NW_020871963.1:20000-30000 GCF_003789085.1 Penaeus vannamei
GTGATTGTTATCATTTGTATTATCGTTATTATTGTTGTTGTTTTTGTTGTTGTTATTGTTGTTATTTTTATTATTTCATAACATTAGTATCATATTATATTATTATTATTATTATTATATTAATTATTTATTATTATCATTATCATTATCATTATCATTATCATTATCATTATTAATTATTATTATTATTATTATTAATTATATTATTATATTATTATTATTATTATTATTATTAATTATTATTATTATTATATTATATCATTATCAAGCTTTTGTTATGTCATTATCATCATTATCATAGTTATGTCAATCATCACTGTTTGTTGTTGTTTTTATCATTATCATTAATTATCGTTAACCACTACTACTTCTACTACTACTAAACTATTACTACAATTACTACTACGACTACTATTAGTAGTAGTAGTAGTGTTGTTTGGAGGGTGGTTGTGGATAAAAGGCGGAATAAGGGAGGGAATGAAAGAGAAAGAGAAAGAGGGAAGAGAAATTTGTTAAAAAGAGAGAGAACTGAGTAAGCAAAGTAGAAAGAGGAGGATGGAGAGACGGAAAAGAATGGGGAGAGAGAGAAGAGAGAGAGAGAGAGAGAGAGAGAGAGAGAGAGAGAGAGAGAGAGAGAGAGAGAGAGAAGAGAGCAGAGAGAGGAGAGAGAAGAGAGAGAGAGAGAGAAGAGTGAGAGGAGAAGAGAGAAGAGGATAGGGGAGATGATCTAATCTTTTTAGAAGGGAAAGATGAGGGAGAGAGGGAGGAGAAGGATAGAGAGGGAAAGAAAGAGGAAAAATCCTGGCCAGGGAAAGGCGAGAGAGGGGATAAAGGAGAAGGGAGAAAAGATAATTAAAGAGTAGAAAGAGGAAAACGGAAAAGAGGGATAAGAAAAAAGAGAATATGAGACGATAAGAACAGATGCGGAGAGATGAGACAGAGGGAAAGAAGAGAGGAAAACAAAGAGACGAGATAACGAGAGAGGGAGAAAAGGGGGGAACACATAGAGAAGAGAGAAGGAACAATAAAGAAAAGAAAAGGAGGAGGAAAGAGTGATATGAAGGACAGAGGGAAGAGGGGGAAATGGGGAGGTAGAAAGGAGAGAGATGGCGGAAGGGGAAGGGAGAGAGAAGGGATAGAGGGAGAAGGGAGACGAATAGAGAAAATGAAATGTAAAAAGAAAAGAGCGAAGAAAGGGGAGACCACGAAACGAAAAAAATGGGAGAGAGTGTCAGAGAATCAAAGATGAAGATAGCGAGAGAGGAAAGGGAAATAGAAGGGAAAGCAAAGGGGAAAAAGAGGGAAAAGAAAAGATGAAGAGAGGGAAGAGAGGGAGAAGAAACGGAGAGAAAAGAGAGAAAGAAGGGAGAGAGGAGGGAAACGAGGAGAAGAAGAGTTGGGTAGAAAAGGGAGAAGGAAAGAGAGGCGAGAGAGAGAGGAGAGGAGAAAGAAAAAAGGAAGAAACGAGAGAGGAGAAGAGAAGAAAAGAAAGCAGAGATAAGAGAGAGAGGAAAAGCCCTCATTACCCTACAACAAGAAATCGAGACCGGACTCCTTCCTGTAACAACCCACACGTGTGTTGTTTACGGGCCCGAAATGGAGACAGACAGACAACAGGACTTGAGAGACAAGACAGACAAGGAGGTAACAGACAGACACAGGACTTTGAAAAGACAGACAGACACAGGACACACAGGACTTTGAGAGACAGACAGACAGGCAGCAGACACAACAGTCATACAGGACACACACACACACACACACACACNAAGAAAAAAGAGAACGTAAACGAGGGAGCGGAAAGAGCTCGGTAAGAAGACGCCACGAGGGAAGAAAGAAAAGGCGAAATAAGAAGAGGACGAAGCCGAACCAGCGTGAAAACAGAAGCAGACGGCAAAGAGAGGAGAAAGAAAGAAGAATACAGCAAGGGAAAGACGGCCGGGCGACAAAGAACATTTGCAAAGCCAGAAGCGAAGAGAAGAGAGCACGCCAGAGAAAAAGAAATAGAAGCATAAAGCAGAGAGGCCGACCAAGCAGACGAAGAAAGAGAAGACGGAGAAGAAAAAAGAAATAAGACAGATACAGCAGTAAGCAGGAGAAAGAAAGACAGAAAGAGAGGAGCAGAGAAAAGAGAAGAAGAACAGAGAGACGAGAAGAGAGAGAGAGGAAAAAGCCCTCATTACCTACAACAAGAATCGACCGGATCTCCTTCCTGTAACAACCCACACGTGTGTTGTTACGCCGAAATGGAGACCAGACAGACCACAGGCAGACACAGGACTTGAGAGACAGGCAAGACAGACAGGCAGATAGATAGACAGACAGACACACACGACACACAGTACTTGAAGAGACAAGGCGGATAGATTAGACCAGACAGACACACCAGTACTTGAGAGACAGACAAGCAGACAGACAAAACAGGACTTGAGAGACCACGACAGACACACAGACAGACAGCAGCAGGCAGGCAGACAGACAGACACAGGATTGAGAAGATAACAGACACAAGATAGACACGGCAGACAGACAGACAGATAGATAGACAGAGTAGACACAGACAGGCAGGCAGACAGACAGACATAGGACTCTGAAGAGACAGACAGACCACACGGACAGACCACAAGACAGGTAGACACAGACAGGCAGGCAGACAGACAGACATAGGACTTGAGAGACAGACAGACAGACAGACACACAGACAGACAGGCAGACAGACAGACACGGACTTCAGGACACGACCAACACAGACAGACAGGGACGACAGGCAAGACAGACAGACAACGAAATTGAGAGACAGCGACACACAGGCAGACAGGTAGACACAGCAGGCAGGCAAGAACAGACAGACATGAGGCACTTGAGAGGACACCAGACACACAGACAGACAACCAGACACAGACACAGGACCAGACAGACAGACAACACAGGACTTGAGACGACAGACAGACAGACAGACAGACACACAGACAGGCAAACGACAGACAGACACACCAGGACACGAGACACGGAGACCATTCCTGACGCGCTCCGGTATGGTGTTGCGTTTTCGTCGGTCTGGGGCTCGTCATGGTGTTGATGGGGGGTGGGGGGTGGGGGTAGAGGGTGGGTGAGGGGGGGTCTGGGTAGGGGGTGGGTAGTGTGGGTGTAGGTGGGTGGGTTTGGAAGGTGGGGGGGGGGGTAAGGGTGGGTTGGGGGTAGGGGTGGGGATGAGGTGTTTCTTACTGAGGGATGACGGGGGGAAAAGGTCGGGGTTCTTACTGGAGGGGGAAGAGGTGGGGAAAGGGGTTTTCTTACTGTGGGGGAGGAGGGTGGGGAAAAAGGAGGGGGGGGCGGGAGGGGGGGATGGGGAAAAAAAGGGGCGGAGGTGTGGGGGATGGGGATGAGGTGTTTCTTATTGAGGGGGGGAGGTTCGAGAGGGTGGGGAGGTTCTTACTGAGAAGCTGGTGGGGTTGGAGGTGAAGGTGGGGGGAGATCTTACTGAGAAAGTGGGGTGTGTTGAGGGTTGTTGGGGAGAGACGTGCTATGAGGGGAAGTTGGAAGAGGCTGAAGGGGAGTGTTGGGGAAGGAGAGGGGGAGGGGGGGAGTGTTTTGGGGAGGAGTGGGGGGAGTGTTGGAGAGGAGAAGGGGGAGTTGGGGAAGGGGGGGGGAGTGTTGGGGGGGGAGGGGAGTGTTGGGGAGGAGGAGGGGGAGTGTTAGGGAGGGGAGGGGGAGTTTGGGGAGGGAGGGGTAGGGTTGGGAGGGAGGGGAGTGTTGGGGAGGAGAGGGGGAGAGTTGGAGAGGAGAAGGAGTTAAGAAGTGTTGGGGAGTAAAAAGAAATAGAGAAAGAAAAAGAAGGAAAAGAAAGAAAAAAAATGGAGGAAAGGGAAATAGAGAAGAAAAGAAGGAAAAGAAAGATAAAAAAAAATGGAAGAAGGAAGAGAAATAGAGAAAGAAAAGAAGGAAAAAATGGAAGAAGGAAGAGAAATAGAGAAAAAAAAGAGAAAGAAGCTAAAAAAAATGTAGGAATTTAAAAAAATATATATATTTAGAGAGAAAGTGGAAGGAAAGGGAGGAAGATGAAAGAGAGGAAGGAGGAAATGAGAAAGGGGAGAGGGGAAGTGAGCGAGAGGGGGGGGGGCGGGGAAGGGGTAATGGGGAAACGACAGAGATGAATATGTGCACTTGTCGGAGGCGGCGAAAGAGCAAAGAGAGAAAATGGAAGGAGGAGGGAGGGAGAGGGAGAGGGAGGGCTGGTTGGGGTGAGGAGGGAGAGGAGAGGGTTGTTTGGGGGAGGGAGGGGTTTGTTTGGGGTGAGGGAGGGAGGGAGGGAGAGGGATGGTTGAGGGAGGGAGGGGGGGGAGGTAGAGGGAGAGGTTGTTTTGGGGGGGGATGGTTAGGGTGAGGGAGGAGGGAAGGAGAGGGTTGGCATGAGGAATGGGGGAGGTAGGGAGAGGGAGAGGGTTGTTTGGGGAAGGAGGGAGGGAGAGGGAGGGATGGTTGGGCGGAGGGAGGGGAGGAGGGAGGAAGAGGGAGAGGGTTATTTGGGGGAGGAAGGGAGTTAGGAAGGAGGGAGGGATGGTTGGGGGGGGAGGGAGATGGAGAGGGAAGGATGGTTAGCGTGAGGGAGGGAGGGAGAGAATAAAAGGAGGGAGTGAGGGTTGGTTGGCAGGAGGAATGGGGGAGGGAAGAAGGGGGAGAGGATAGCGGAGACGGAGGGAAGACGTAGAAGGGAGGGAGACAGGCAGAAAAAAGCGAAGGGAACGAAAGTGGAAAAGGAAATGGAAAAAAAATGGAGATAGACAAACGGAATGGAATAGGAAAAGGGAAAAAAATGGGAAGATAGAGAAAAGGAATGGAAATATGAAAGGAAATGGAAAAGGGAGATAGAGGAAAAGGAAAAGAAATAAGAAAAAGAAAATGGAAAAAAAAGAAAGAAAAACAGAATAGAGAGAAAACAGACACAAGTAATCAAGTTAAAACACATTATATTTAAGAGCTGCAGATAGAAAAAAATAAAGAATAATAAGAAATAATAAAAAAGAAAAAAGAAAAGAAAAAGGAGATTAAAATGCAAGGAAGGGAAGAAAATAAGTATTTTCAAGCGGGGAATGTGAGACGGTAAATAGTCTGAGAGGGAAGAGGAGGGGGAAGAGGGGGGAGGGAAGGATGGGGGAGAAGGGAAGGGAAGTAGAGGAAGAGAGAGGAGGAGTGGGAGGTGGGTGGGAAGGAGACAAAAATAGGGGAGGGTAGGAGTACGAATAAGGGAGGAGAGAAGAGAGGGAGGTAAAGAAGGAGGAAGAAGATGGGAGGAGAGGGAGATAAAGAAGAAGGGAGAGTAAGTGAGAAGATGGAAAAAGAAGTAGAGGAGAGATAAGGAGAGAGATGGAGGTAAAGAGGAGGAGGAGAGTAAGGGAGAAGGGGAAGAGGAGAAGTAGAGGAGATAAGGAGGAGGAGAGGGAGGTAAAGAGGGAAAGGGAGTAAGGGAGAAGGGGAAGAAGAGAAAAGTAGAGGTGAGATAAGGGAGAAGAGATAAAGAAAGAGTAAACACGAATAAGAAAAGAAAAGAGGAGATAGAAAGGAGACAAGTAAGGGAGGAGACCAGAAGAGTCAAGAAAGAAGAAGAAGGGGGAGAAGTAGGAGGGAAAGGGAAGGGAGAGGGGTGGAAGGAGAGAGGAGTAGGAGGGAAGGGGAGAGGAGGGAAGGGAGGGAGGAGTAGGAGGGAAGGGGAAGGGAGAGGGAGGGAGGGAGGAGGAGGAAGGGGGAAGGGAGAGAGGGAAGGGGAGGAGGAGTAGGAGGGAAGGGAGGAGTAGTAGGAGGGAGGGGGGAGAGGGAGGAGAGGGAGGAAGAGGAGGGAGAGGAAGGGAGGGAGGAGGAAAGGGAGGGAGGGAGAGGGGAAGGGAGAGGGGAAGGGGAGAGGGAAGGAGAGGGGGAAGGGAAGCGAGAGAAGGGGAGAGGGAAGGGAGAGGGGGAAGGAGGGGAAAGGTAGAGGGAAGGGGAAAGGGGGGGAAGGGAAGGCAGAGGAGGAGAGTGGGAAGGAGAAGAGAAGAGGAGGAGGGAGGGAAGGAGAGATGAGGAGGGAAGGGAGGAGAGGGGAAGGAGGGAAGGAAGGGGTAGGGAAGGGAGAGGGAAAGGGGAGAGGACCCAATGAAAGAAAGCTCTGTACCAAATGTGAAGTGTCGCGCGGGGAACAGAGGCTCGTGTTAATGCACTAAATGGCGACTTTTTTTTTTTTTTTTTTTTTTTTTTTTTTTTTTTTGAGGGAGAGGGGGGGGGGGTAAGAAAGGGTTTGGGGCTGGGGGGGGGTAAAAATGGGGGGGTTGGCTTCCTGGGGGGGTAATAAAGGGGGTTTGGCTCGCTGAGGGGGGGGGGGGGTAAAAAAGGGGGAGAGGGAGAGAAAAAAAAACAAATAAAAAATACAAAATATAACAATAAATCCATGAATAAATCATTAGAGAGAGATAAAGAAGCGTACAGCAAGATAGAGAAATTTAATGAAAAATAGAAAAACTGAAGTGAAAACATGGCAGAAAACGGATAATTATTTTTCTTTTATATATTTCTGGGAAAAAGTGTATATTTTTTCCTAATCTATAGTTATTATAAATTATATTGTTATTATATACATATATAATTTTTTTTTATCTATAGTGCTTCCGGGAAAAAAATAATCGAAGAAAACTAACAATTATTTTCCTTTTATATATTTCAGCGAAAAAATGTTTTTTTTTTTTTTTATCTATAGTGCTTCCGGGAAGAAAAATAATCTGTGCATGATTTTATCAACTGTACTTGATGATTTGGCAATAAAACATTCATCATTTGCAGAAAATATGTTTAAAAGAATTATTTTAAAGGTTTTTAATTCATTTTTTCTATTTATATATCTCATTTTCTATTCTTTATTTATTTTATTTCATCTTTTCATTCACTTATCTTATTTTATTTATTTATTTATTTATTTGAGATTTTGAATATGATATAAGTTACTATCTATTTTACCGTTTGTTTAATAAAGTCAGTCTGTATATATTAAATGTGTTATGTGTCATGGGAAACGTAATGATTGACACTATTGTTATTATTACTATTAGTACCAATGAAAATGATATGACAAACGTAATTATTGGAATGATCATGATAATTATATTAAATATCTTTAAAAGATTATATGTTTGTTCATTCGTATTGCAGTTTGATCAAATATGTTCGTCTTTATAGGGATATTGTTCGTAATTATGACCTATGATTTGAAAGACGAAAATTAATTAATACCCCCATCTCTTTACCTTCCTTCCCCCTCCCTCCATTCCCCTCCCCATTTCCTGTAACTCCCCACCCATTCTCCTCCTTACCCCCTCTAACCCCTACTTATTTTCCTCACCCCCTTTCCCTTTCATCCCCTCCCCCTACCTCCCCCACCCATTATCCTCCTCCCCTCCTACATAACCCCCACTCATTTTCCTCTCTACTTACAATAAGCCCCTTCCCACCACCCATTCCCTCCTCCTTCTCCCTCACAACTCCCTCCTCCTCCTACCCCCCCCCACTCACTTCCTCCCTCCCCCTCTCCCCAACCCCTTCACCTCCCCTCCTCCTCTCCCGTCCTCCTTCTCCCCCTTAACTCCCTTCTTCGATCCTCCCCCTTCCCCTTTAATTAATCCCCTCTTTCACCCTCCCCTTCCCCTTAACTCCTTCACCAACCCCCTCCATTCCTCCCTTAGCCCCCTCCTCCATCCTCCCCCTCCCCTTTAACCCCTTCCCATTCTCCCTTCCCCCTTAACCCCCACCCTTCTCCCCGATCCCACTAAAAACCAAAAACAAAAAAAAATGACTTTCACCGTACATTCCATCAACAAAAAGCAACAAGCCTATAGGTCGTTTCCGCAGACATAAACCAGCGGGAGAGATGAACAGCAACAAGACCGACGTAAACAGTACTATTTATACGCCTCTTTCAGTCGTTACAGCAAATTACACTCGGGGTAGTAGTAGACTTTCCATCGCTGTGTGTGCTTGGACGTGTGTTTTTTTTTTTTGGCGTGTGGGACTCGCGTGGTGGTACGTGATGGGGAAAAGAACTGGTGAAACGTGGGTTGGCTGGTTGGAACTTGGTGAAACGCGGGGGAACTCGTTGAAATCTAGAGAAACGTATAGAGACTTGGTGAAACTTGGTGAAACGTATAGAGACTTGGTGAAACTTGGTGAAACTATAGAGACTTGTGAAACTTGGTGAAACGTATAGACTTGGTGAAACGTGGGGGAACTCGTTGAAACGTAGAGAAACGTATGGAGACTTGGTGAAACTTGGTGAAACGCAGTGTGACTGGTTGAAACGTAGAGAAACATAGTGAGAATTGTTGAAACCTGGTGAAACACAGTGAGACTCGTGGAAACTTAGAGAAACGTATAGAGACTTGATGAAACGCAGTGAGACGCGTTGAAACGTAGAGAAACATAGTGAGAGTTGTTGAAACTTGGTGAGACTCGTTGAAACTTAGTGAAATGCCGTGAGTCTCGTCGAAAAAGGTAGTGAAACGCAGTGAGACTCGAAACTTAGTGAAACGCAGTGAGACTCGTTCAAACCTAGTGAAACTGTTAGACGTTGAAACATGATATGCAATGATACCCGTTGGCGCAAACTGAAACCTAGTGAAACTAGTAAAAATCAGTAAAACCCACTAAAATGCTGTGAAACCCGGTGAAACGCAGTGAAACCAAAAGAAACACTTGGAAACCCCATGAAAGGTGATAGCAAAGTGAAATTCAGGTAAAAGCAGAGAAAACCTGAAAACCCCCTTGGAATCCATTGAAACATAATGAAACCAGCGACACCTAACGTGAAACCCTATGAAACCCAGTCACACCCAAACCCAAGGTGCCCAAAAAGTAAGTAACACCACTTCAATTTATAGCCTGTTAAACCCATTTTCTCTTAGTGCATTCTCTTCGTTTTCATAAATAGAACGTGGAAGTTTTGTTTTATTTCTGTTAATTATAGCAGTATCGAGTAAATTATATAAATAATTATAAATCTAGGCATGTCTGGTATCTCACAGCACATCCTCATTGGCTAAAGGGGATGACGTCATTTAGCTCCGCCCCATTTTCCACCTGTTAGTCTATGCAATCTATTTTGGCAACTGTTTTTTCAGTATATTTTCTTTAAAAATCATTAAATAATGACGATAGTACAAAATAATCGAAAAAGAAACAATGATAAAAAAGTCATCTTAATATTTGCAATAAAAATGACGGTAAAGAGGCGGGGCTTAGCTCGTGAGTTGCCAGCTAGGATTTTCATTGAGTGCTTCCTGCCTTAGAAATACCCCTCCCGAACCCAGTGAAATCTGAACCCCCTATGAACCCCTGTGAACCCCAATGAAACCCAGTGAGAAATATTACATCATAATTGTTAGTTGTGCCAAATATGCCTTTTAATTGGGGCAAATGTTATTTTCTTGCCTTGGGGGAGGGTAAAATTATTAGACAATTTATATTACTGTATTTATATCTCCATGGCGGTCTGAGATTAAATTATGATGAATATTATCCATAATTTATTGCATTACTTTATTTATTTTATTTGGTTTTATCCTGTGATGTTCGTGATTATAGTTATTGTATCTTGCATTGTATTGTATTTTGCTGTATTTGGCTTTGCGATTTATCTGTGATTCTGTGTACTAATTACGTGTTGTTAGGGTTATGTGTATCCTGGTGTGTGTGTGTGTGTGTGTGTGTTGTGGTGTGTGTGTGTGTGTGTGTGTGTGTGTGTGTGTGTGTGCGCGCGTGCATCTCTCTCTCTCTCTCATCTCTCTCTCTCTCTCTCTCTCTCTCTCTCTCTCTCTCTCTCTCTCTCTATCTCTCTCCTCTCCTCTCTCCCTCTCCCTCTCCTCTCCCCTCTCCTCTCTTCTCTCTCTCTCCAACAACAATAACAATAACATCTCCAACACCACCACCACCACCTCATTCTCCCTCCTCTCCTCCTCCTTCTCCTTCTCCTCCTCCTTCTCCTCTC
>NW_020871963.1:42500-65000 GCF_003789085.1 Penaeus vannamei
TATATGAAATAACTTTAAAACATGAATATATATGAAATAACTGCAATATAAATGGAATAACCTTAATATATGTGAAATAACTTTAAATTCATACGAAATAACTTTAATATATATGAAATAACTTTAAATTCATACAAAATAACTCAATGATATATAAGAAATAACTAATATATATGAAATAACTTTAAATTCATACGAAATAACTTTAATATATACAAAATGACTTTAAACTTTAATATATACGAAATAACTTTAATATATATGAAATAACTTTAAATTCATACGAAATAACTTCAATATATATGAAATAATTTTACATTTATATAAAATAACTTTTTTCACCATATCCGGTCCCTACTTACCCTGACAAGCGTGCGCCGGTGCTGCCATCTCGCGGCGGAGCGGGCAACTAACGCGCGCATCCTGGCCCTGTCTCCCTGCCACTTACCGCCAAGACAAGCATAAAATATGGTTAATAAAATTAGGCACTTTGGGCTTTATGGTAAATGCTTAAATGTAATATTATATTCGCTCGTCGTGTGAGAAGACGCCGTTAATGAATTTATCGACTTGTGGTGGAAAACAAAGTGTTGCTTTTGCGCTGAACTTGAGGTTGGGGTCTGTTGGTGGAGGGAAATGAGGGAATTGGAGGGAAAGAAGGAGAAAAAAGGGAGGGGTGAGAAAGAGGAAATAGCGTGGGTGAGAGAGAACGGGGGGGAGGAAAGGAGGGAGGGAAAGAGAGAAAGGGAGGGAGGAGGAGGAGAGAGAGAGAGGGAGGGAAAGGGAGGAAGGAGAGGAAGAAGAGAGAGAGAAAGAGTAAAGGAAGGAGGGAGAAAAGAGAAAAAATCAACATTGAGGAAAGAAATACATTGCTAAATAGAAACAAAAAATATTAAGCTAAGATAGATAATCATGACAATAATAATACATTAAATAATCGACAAAAATATCAAATATCAAACATTCTCAAAACTCAAAAATTCAAAATATCAAAAAAAATGAACACGAAGATACACTAGAATCACCATAAGACCCACAACCCTCACAATAACCCGTGACACCGCACCATACACTAAGAAAGTACGTGAGTATGTGAGTCCGTACATTATTCACGGACACGTACATGAGCCCCCTGTAACGTACACTATGAATAACATGTATGGGCGTCGAGCTCTTTTAAAAGAATTAAATCGTAAAAGAAAAGATCGTAAAATATTATGAGGTATGAGATTCACACCTCATAATCCCGGCCTGATGACCCAGTGCTATGAGGGTGTAATGAGAGACATTACGAGCTTGTCTACACTGATAAGTAATGAGGTTTGATAGTAAGCTGAGGGAGACGGAATGCGGAAATCAGACACTCATAAATAGGTGACTCATTGAATAAAAATATTGCCCTGTTTTACTTTCTTTTTGGAGGGGGAAGGGGGGGAGGAAAGAGAGAGAGGAAGAGGGGGAGGAAAGAGAGAAAAGGATGAGAGATGGGAAGGGGAGAATTAAAGGGAGGTGAAAAGGGAGTAAAAACGAGAATGCTATAGAGTGTGATAAGGAAAAGAGAAAAAAAGGAAAGAGAGAGAGAGAGAGAGAGAGAGAGGGAAGGGAAAGAGTGAGAGAGAGGGTGAGGGAGAGAAGAGGGAGGAGGGAAAGAAAGAGTGAGAGAGAGGGGGTGAGGAGAGAGGGGAGGGAAAGAAAGAGGGAACAGAGGAAAGGAGGGAAAAGAAAAGAGAGTAGAGAGAGAGAGAGAAGGGTCGAGAGCGAGAGAGTCATACAGAAACAGAGAATCATAAAAAAGAGAGATTAAGAAATAATTAAAAAAAAAAAAAAAAAAAAAAAAAAACACGAAAGTAGAGAAACACGAAGAGGGGGTTACAGCTGACGGCCTCAACATCCCATACGATAAAGCCGATAAGAAACTGCCAGAAGCTTTGAGGAACGTCTTAAACATGAGTCAAGGAGGACTCGAGAAAGGGGAGAATCGGATGACATGACAGTGACTCACGCAATCCTGACGAAGGCGCAGCTGTTGGGACTTCGACTCGGAGATAGATGATGAGTCATGGAGTGCTGGGTGATGTGTAGATTTTTTTTTTTTTTTTTTTTTTTTTGATTGATTATGAAGAATTGAAGATTTTTTTTTGATTGAGTATGAAGAATTGAGTTTTATTTATAATATATATATATATATAATATATATATAATATATATATATATAAAGACGATGGTGGGAGTTTTTTGCGTTTAGAAATATATATATTTTTCGATGGATTATGATTTTTTTTAAGACGATGGTTGAATTTTTTTTTACGTTTAGAAATAATTTTTTCTTCGATGGATTATTGAAAATTGAGTTTTTTAAAAACGATGGCAGTTTTTTTTTCTTTACGTTTAGATATATTTTTCTTCGATGGATTATTTCTTATGTCTACTTCTTTATCATTGATTATTTTATTATATTATATATAATCATTAGTATTGTTATTATTATTATTATCATTATCTTTAGTATTAGTAGTATTATCACTATCATTATTATCGTTATCATAAATCATTATTATCATTATTATTAGTAGTAGTAGCATTGTTGTTATCAGTATCATTTATTTCGTTTCAATATTTTATTCACTTATTTATTTAGAAAAGTTTTGCGATTATTAATCTGGGCCATAATTATGATCATAACATTAATGGTATTAATAAAACATGCCTCTGTGTCTTTGCTGTTTATTGTTTTTACACATAGATGGCTCCACAAGCGCTAAATCGCCAAGGTGTTAGTTAGAAGATTTAACTATTTCTCTCCGGTTTCCTTTCTTCCTTAATTTTAGGATTTTTTTAATTTTTTATTTTATTTTTTTTATTATTATTATTTTTTTTTTTTTTTTTTTGGTAGTAGTTTTGTTATTAAACATTATAATAATCACATTATCAACAACATGTATTACAACATTAATATTAGTAGCGTTAGAAAAGAAAAAAAAAATCACGAAAAGAAAGGGGAAATTGACTAATTGGCTCCTTGCTGGCTAGAGTGCTTGTGGCGCCATCTATGTGCAAATAAAATCATGAAAGAAAACGAGTCGTAGATATGGTGATTATGCGGTATTCCTGAAGTTGGGAAATGTGAAGTTACGTTGAAGAATATGGATGATGAAGCTATAGTGATACACATATAATGCATAAAGTAAAATGTATATGCAACTATGTACGATCGGTGAAAAATGAATATAATTATGATAATATTCAATCGAGCTTATACTATCGACAGCGAAATGGTAATCCACTTCTCCACCATTCTCCACCCCTCTCTCTCTCTCTTTATCCTTCTTCCCTATCCTCCACTTCCCCCACCCCCTTACACCTCCAACCCACCCCACCACCCACTCCCCCCACCACCACCCCACCACCCACCCACCCCAACCCATCCCCTACCGACCCACCCACTCCAGCCCACCCTCCACCCCCACCCCGCCCCCACCCACCTACTCCAGCCACCCACCCCACCCACTCCAGCCCACCCCTACCTTCTCACGGGTGGCCACAGGTGATGACACGGACAATTTACAGTGCCATGCCAACAGTGCGTGTGGTGGAGGGGGGGGGTGTCAGGCCCACGAGGGTCTCGAAAGGCCAACAACTATAATTCGTTACCTTAAGCAGGCCCGCCATTTCCATAGCAGATTAGGGCGAGATTTGCATACAATGGGCGAGACTCTTTTGTTGTGCCTCGTGGTCGGCCTACAGATTTTTTCTTTTCTTCTTTTTTCTTTTTTTTTTTTCTTCTCTTTCCTTTCTTGTTCTTGTCCTTCTTTCTTCTCTTTTCGTTCGTTTTTTTTTTTCTTCTTGTTCTTTTCTTCTTGTTCGTTTCTTGTTCTTGTCTTCTTTCTTCTTTTTCGTTCGTTTCTTGTTCTGTTCTTCTTTCTTCTTTTCGTTCGTCTCTTTCTTGTTTTCTTCTTCTTCTTCTTTCGTTCGTTTCTTGTTCTTGCTCTTCTTTCTTTTTCTTCTTCGTTCGTTTCTTGTTCTTGTTCGTTTCTTCTCGTTCGTTTTTTTTCTTCTTGTTCTTTCTTCTTCTTCTCCTTCGTTTTCTTCTTCTTGTTCTTCTTTCTTCTTCTCGTTCGTTTCTTTTTCTTGTTCTTTCTTCTTCTTCTCCTTCTTGATCTTCTTTCTTCTTTTCATTCGTTTCTTGTTCTTGTTCTTCTTTCTTCTTCTTGTTTTTTGTTTCTTTTTTCCTCTTCCTCTTGTTCATTTATTATTATTATTATTCTACTTTCTCCTTTTTTTTTTCTTTTCTTCGGTTTCTTGTTCTTTTCTTATTATTCCTCTTTTTCTTTCTTCACTTATTTCTCTTATTTCTTTGGCTTCTTCTCATATTCTTATTCTTTCTTATATTTCTTTTCCTTTAACTTCATCTTCCCTTCCTCCTTTTTATTTTCTTTTTCTTCGCCTTTTTCTTATTTGTCTTCCTCTTCTCCTCTTTCCTTCTTTTTCTCTTGTCCTTTCCCCCCTTCCATTTTATCTTCATCTTGTTGTTCTACTCCACATGTACAAAAAACCCATGATAATAATGATAATAATTTTAGGTGCTTTCTCTCTCTCTCTCTCTCTCTCTCTCTCTCTCTCTCTCTCTCTCTCTCTCTCTCTCTCTCTCTCTCTCTCTCTCTCTCTCTCTCTCTCTCTTCTATATATATATCTTTTTCCCTCCATCTCTCTATTCCCTTCTTCCACCACTCTCCCTTTCCTCCTTCCCTCCTTCCCTCCCTCCCACTTCTCACCCTTTCTCTCCCTCTCCCTCCCTCCCACCTCTCCCTCTCCCTTTCCTCCCTCCCTTCCTCCCACCTTTCTCCATTTCTCTCCCTCCCACCCTCCCTCTCCCTCCCTCCCACCTCTCACCCTCTCACTTCCCTCCCTCCCCTTCCCTCCCAACTCTTCTCCCTCCCACTCTCCCTCTCACCTCCCTTCCTTCCTTCACTCCTCCCTCCCCCTCCCTCCCCTCTCTCCCTCTCCCCCCTTCCCTCCCTCCCACCTCTCTCCCTTTCCCTCCTTCCGTCCCTCTCCCTCCCTCCCATTCCCTCCCTCCCACCTCTTCCATTCTCTCCTCCTTCCCCTCTCTCCCTCTCACTTCCTCCCAACTCTCTCCCTTTCCCCTCCCTCCCCCCCCTCTCCTTCCCTCCCTCCCTCTTTCCATTCCCTCCCTCCCATCCTCCCCTTCCCTCCCTCCCACCTCTCTCCCCCTCTCCCTTCCCTCCCTCCCACCTCTCTCTCCTTTTCCCCTCCCCCCTCCCTCCCTCCTTCCCTCCCCACCAAACCCGAATTCACAACCGCCATCGTGAATTCCACCCACTCCCTTCCCGATCGCTGCTCCGCTCCATTTTTATTCAAATTTCCTCGATTAATTCATCGCAGCTTAAGTCCCGCAAGACATCCGCGTAAGAAAAAAAAAGGAAGACAAAAAAAAAAGGAAATGCATTTAAGCGGCGTCATGAAGTCCCAGGCACGTTCAGGCAGCGAATGGCGAATATGTGGAGATCGTTTCGGGTATTAGATTCTGGGGCCTTGTTTCCTTCCGTTAGATTGGGTGTGCATTTTATTAATATTATTATTATTGTTGTGTTGTTGTTCTTGCTGTTGTTATTGTTATTATTATCATTATTAGTAGTAGTATTAGGATTATTGTTATTATTATTATTTTTACTATTCGCCTTGTTTCCTTCCGTTAGATTGGGTATGTATTTTCTTAATATCATTACTATAGATGTTTTGTTGTATTTCATTAATATTTTTATTGTTGTTGTCGTTGTTGTTATGATTATTATTGTTATTACTTGTTATTACTAATATTATTGTCAATATTTTTTATTATTATTATTTTACTTGAGTTCTGTGCATTCGCCTTGTTTCCTTCCGTTAGATTGGGTGATGGAGGTAATACCAATTTTATTATCATTGTTACTATGATTATTTTTATTATTATTATAGATCTGTGCATTAGATTCTGTGCCTCATTTCCTTCAGATAGATTCTAGTGATTAGATAAGGTAATGGAGCAGTATCCAATACTTTTTATTTTGTAAATTTAGTTCCGTGTATTAGATTCTATGGCAATTCCAATACTTTTTCTGATATTAGATTCGTGTATTAGAGTCAAGGGTTTATTTCCTTCCGTTAGATTGGGTAATGAGTTCAGTTTCTTGTATTAGGTAGTATACATTGGTTAATAAGGCAGTATCCGATCTTTTTTCTTTCCTTTTCTTTTCTTATTTCAGTTTTATTTGCATTAGATTCCGAGTTTTGTTTCCTTCCATTAGATTGGGTAATGCGGTAGTATCCATTTTATTGCTATTTTTATTTATTATTTTATTGTTGTTGTTGTTGCTGTTGTTGTTGTTGTTGTTGTTGTTGCTGTTGTTGTTGTTGCTGCTGCTGTTGTTGTTGTTGTTATCTTTTTTAGTTCCGAGGAATTGGTTGCTTCCGTTACATAAGGTAATTGTTTAATGAAAATATAACCATTAGAACCATTTTTTCACTTCCTTTTTGAAAACTCAAGAGACCAAAATGATCGACTATTTTCACTAAGCATCCGTAACTTTAGTGACGTCATCAAAATAAACCCCATGTTTTTTTTCTTCTTTTTTTTACCAAAATTAGAATCAGACGCCATGACACCTCCTCGGGTTACTACTGATCTAGTCCAATATTTTTTTTTAAAGGATTATATTAGTTTCGTGCATTAGATTCTATGGTCTGTTTCCTCGCGTTAGATTAGGTGATGGAACAGCTATCTAGGCTTTGTTTCGTCCATTAGATTTGTTTTTCTCCCTCCCGCTCAATGGGGTTAAATGGCGTTAACGACTGAGATTGTATTTTGTGAATTAGATTATGTGGTTTGTTTGTTTGAACAGTTTAATACAATTTTTTGAGTTAGATTTACGTTTTGTGCCATTCCGTCTAATATTTTTGGAAGATCGTACCAAAAGGACGTACCAAAATTTACTTGTGGCCTTGAATTTAATCTGTTTTTGTTGGTTGGTTTGTTTGTTTGTTTGATGATATTCAGTTTACATTTTCCATCAGTCGTATCTGGTTTGTGTGCCGATTTTTGATCAATATTTCTCGTGAATTCGTTTCGGTTATTGATGTTCAACTGCGTGAGATCGGTTGATACAATAAAATACTTTTCGTGTTTTGATGAAATTGGAGTAATATCTATCTATCTATCTATCTATCTATCTATCTATCTATATCTAATCTATCTATCTATCTATCTATCTATCCTATCTATCTATCTATCTATCCTATATATATATGGATTTAGAACGAGAATGGAACAGATTTTTTCCCCTTTTTATAATGTCAAAATACAATTTCTAGTTCATGGAAAACGGTTGTTTGATAAAGTTTTAATCAATCATATTTATTAGATACACACTCTTCTCTCTCTCTCTCTCTCTCTCTCTCTCTCTCTCTCTCTCTCTCTCTCTCGCTCTCTCTCTTATTTCCATTTTCTTTTTTTGCCTCTCCGTTTTCTTTAGCCCCCCCAAAAAAAAAGACTATTTCCATTTTCTTTTTTGTATATCCCGTTTTCTTTAGCGAGGTATTTACCATTGCATGCATGAGCTTTGAAGTTTCCAGACGGAGGCAGTTAAGTATGGAAATCGCAGAAATAGAAAAAAAAGAAAAAAACGAAAAAAAAACAGAGGTTTGAATTTGGTTTCACGAGTTTACTGAAAATTAAAGAGAGAGAGAAAGCGAGGTTTATTTTTTATTTTCATTTATTTATTTTATTTATTTTTTTATATTTATTTATTATATTTTTTTTTTTTGCCTGGTTGTGTCTACTGTGTATGAATTTTGTAAATGTGTATTTGTATATATTTTTTATCCGTCTATCAATCGCTTTTCCTTGATTCAATTTATTTTTCTTCTTCTGTGAATCTCTGTCTGCCGGTCTGTTTGTCTTTCAGTCAATTTGTCTTTTTCTATATGTCTATCTGCCTATCTATTAAGGTTTCTTTATGTCTGTCTTTCCATTATTTTCTACTTATCTAACTATTTACCCTCCCTCTCTCTCTCTCTCTCTCTCTCTCTCTCTCTCTCTCTCTCTCTCTCTCTCTCTCTCCTCTCTCTCTCTCTCTCTCTCTCTTCTCTCTCCCCTCTCCCTCTCCTCTCCCTCTCTCCCCTCTCCCTCCTCTCTCCCTCTCCCTCTCCCTCTCCCTCTCCCTCTCCCTCTCCCTCTCCCTCTCTCTCCCTCTCCTCTCCCTCTCCCTCTCCCTCTCCTTCTCTCTCCCTCCCTCTCCCTCTCTCTTCTTGATATATAGATAGACAGATCAGTACATATATAGGTAAGTAATCAGACAGATATACAATAAATAGAAATATATGTAAATAAATAGACAGATATATATATATATATTATTATATATATATATATATATATATCACATATATTGTACCATACGTTCTCATAAATATATCCATTATAATATATCAATTGACATCTCTTTTATCTTTGTATATTGCACATACATTATAAATCACATCTAGTCAAATGCAGCACAATTAAATTTTAATTGCCTCATAAATATCAAGTATTCGTTATTATTATTTTAGAGCTGCATGTTCGGTTTCAGATGGCTTCGTGTCATGCAAAAGTAGTGATGGATAAATTTATTGATGGGATGATTGTGATTAGAATGATAAGGGTAGGTGGTGGTGATGGTGGGGAAGGTGGTGGTTGGGGTGAGGGTGATATGATGGTGGTGGTGGTGGTGAGGGTGATGGTGTTGTGGTGATAGAGGTGTGAGGGGTGATGATGGTGAGAGTGAGGGTGATAGTGGTGGTGATGTAATTGTGGTGGTGAGGGTGATGATGGAGACGTGATGGTGGTGGTGAAGAGGTGGAGGTGATGTGGTGGTGAGGTTGAGGGTGATGGTAGTGGTGAGAGTGGGTGATGGTGGAGGTGGGAGGGCTGATGGAGATGGTGGAGTGGTGATGTGATGGTGGTGATGTGATGTGGATGGTGGGGATGTGGTGGTGAGGTGGGTGGAGTTGATGGTGAGGTGGAAAGTGGCAATGGTATGATTGACGATTGATGAATGGCAATGATGATTACGAAAATAATGATAATGACACCGATAATAACACTGAAGACCCCAACGAGAACCACACCAACATCTTTGACAAAAAAACACAAAAACAATAATCAAAAACAAAAATAAACACAATAAAAAAAAATAAATAAAAAATGAAAATTCAAAAATAAATTTAAACAAATAACCACAAATTAAACACCTAAAAAATGAATAATGATGATTATAGTAATAGTAGTAGTAAGTAATAATAACAATAAATAATGCAACAATAACAATAACAACAACCAACACCACAATAAAAAACAAAAAACACCAATAACAAAAAACAAACAAACAAACGACACAAAAACGGAACAAGCAACAGGCAAACTACCCAACAGCCTCGTTAATGAGAAAACCCATGACAGGAACATCAATCGGATTTCTATTCATGAGACGAGACGGGGGAGGGGTGGGGGTGGGGGGGGGGGGAGGGGTGCTGGCCGTGTCAAGCATCAACAGGAGAGGAAGGAAGGGGTGGGGGGGGGGGAGGGGGTGGGAGGACAGGGGGGGGGATGAAGGAGGAGGACAAGGGGGGGGGTGTTGTAGGGAGGGAGGGGGAAGGGGGAGGGGAATTGTAGGAAGGGAAGAAGTTTTGTAGGGGGAGGAGGGAGATTTTGGGTGTGGGTGAGGGGCTAAGGGGGTTGGAGGTAGGAAGGTGTGGGTGTGGTGGGGGGGTTGGGGTTAAGGGAGATGGTTTGGGTGTGAGGTAGGGGGGTAGGGGAAGGGTTTAGGTGTGGGTGTGGTCGGTCCGAGTTTGAAGGGAGGGTGGTGTGGGAGTTGGGAGGTGTGGGTATATATTGGGGATAGGGTAGATTGGGGAAGGGTTAGGGGGGGTGATTGGGTGGGAGGGTTGGTGTTGGGGGGGGTTAGGGGGTGGGGTTGTGGGGAGGGGAAGGTGGTGAGTGTGGGGGCAAAAGAGAGAAGGAAGTATATAGATAGATAGACGGACAAACAGACAGAGAGAGGGGAGGAGGAAGACGGGAGAGAAAGGAAAAGAGGAGAGAGAAAGAAAAGGAAAAGGAAGGAAGGAAGTGAATGGAGAAAGAATAGAAAGAAAAGAAGAGAGAAAAAAAGCGAAAAAAATACAAAAGAAAGAAATAAGAGAATAAAAATGGAAATAAAGAAAAAAACAGATAAGAAAGAACAGAAGAAACAATATGGAAAATTTAGCAGATGAAATGTAGTTAAAAGTGAAGGAGGGAAGTGAGGGGCGGGCAGGGAAGGGAGAGATTGAAGGAGGGAAGGAAAGGTCGGAGTGAAGGGAGGGAATATGGAGGGATGGGGTCAAGAGGAGAAAGGAGGGAGCTATGAAGGGATGGAGTGAAGGAGGGAATGGAGGGATAGAGTGAAGAAGAGAAAGGAGGGAGTGAAGGAGGGAAGGATAGAAATGAGGGAGATAAGGAGGGATGGCGTAGGGAGAGAGGATGAAAGGGGAGGACAGGAGAGGAGAAAGGATAGAGGGAGGAAAGAAGGGAAGAGACTGAGATGAGAGAGAGAGAGAGGGAATGCGGGAAGAGAGAGAATAAGGTGGGAGGTAAAAAGGAACGAAGGAGGAAGGGAGAGAGGGAGAGGATATGATGGAGGGAAGAGAGTGAGGGAGAAGATGAAGGAGAATGGGAAGATGAAGAGAATGAGGAGAGACGAGGATAAAGAGAGCGGGAAAGAGAGGATTGAAGGATGGTGGAGAAAGAGAGGAGAATGATGGAGTGAGAGGGATAACGGAAGATTATGAAAGGAGCAAAAGAGAGAGAGATGATGAAGAGAGCGAGGGGGGAGATGCAGAAAGTGGAGGAAGTGACGAGAGAGAGGGAGCCAAAAGGGAGAAAGGGGAGACTGAAAAAGAACGAGGGAGAGAGGGAGACAAAATAAAAATGGAGAAAGAAAGTTGAAGGGCAGCGAGAGAGCAAGAGAGAGAGAGAGAGAGAGAGAGAGAGAGAGAGAGAGAGAGAGAGAGAGAGAGGAAGAGAGAGAGAGAGAGAGAAAGAAAGAAAAAGAAATCGAGAGAGAAGAAGAAGAAGAAGAAGAAGAGAGAGAAAGAGAGAAAGAAAGAGGAAGACAACGCTCCCCCCCAAAAAAAAAATGAAAACCAGAAAAATAAAGAAAGAAAAAAAAAAAAAAAAAAAAAAAATATTCAGAAAAAGAAATGTCCACAAACAGGGAAAGGGCGAGGGAGGGGAGGGGAGGGGGAGGGGGGTGGTGAGGGTGTCAAAACCCCGAGTGGTGATGAATGATCGAGTCAATTTCTTTCTTTTTTTTTTTTTTTCTTTTTTTTGAAGCCTCGGGTGAAAATGACTCTTTGTAAAGCGAAACCTCTCGCAGACGACACGGAGACAAAAGCTGTTGATTCGGCTGGGTTGGCGACGGATTCTCTTCTTTGTTTTGTTTTTTTTTTTTTTTTTTTTCCTCTATTTGTTTCGGGCCTTTGTCTGGTTTGTCTGGGTGTCTGTTTTGTCTGGGTGTCTCGCTCTCGGTCTGTCTGTCTTCTGTCTTTCTCTCTCTGTGGATTTCTTCTCTCTCTCTGTCTCTCTCTCTCTCTCTCTCTCTCTCTCTCCTCTCTCTCTCTCTCTCTCTCTCTCTCTCTCTCTCTCTTCTCTCTCTCTCTCTCTCTCTCTCTCTCTCTCCTCTTCTCTCTCTCTCTTCTCTCTCTCTCTCTCTCTCTCTCTCTCTCTCTCTCTCTCTCTCTCTCTCTCTCTCTCTCCTCTCTCTCTCTCTCTCCCTCTCTCTCTCTCTCTCTCTCTCCTCTCTCTCTCTCTCTCTCTCTCTCTCTCTCTCTCTCCTCTCTCTCTTCTATTCAGTCATCTTTTTTATTGTATAGCGAAATTGGAACTAGAAAAAATATTTCATTTGTGTATTTTATATATCTTTTTATATTCGTTCATCCAGCCGTTTATTTTTGTATTTCTGATTTTCGCGTTTTACAGGATTTTTACCTAAATCTGCTTTCAAATCCAAAAATCCACACCTACTCTCTCTCTGTCTGTGTGTGTGTGTGCGTGTGTGTGTGTGTGCGTGTGTGTGTGTGTGTGCGTGTGCGTGTGTGTGTGTGTGTGTGTGTGTGTGTGTGTGTGTGTGTGTGTGTGTGTGTGTGTGTGTGTATGTGTGTGTGTGGTGTGTGTGTGTGGTGTATGTGTGTGTGTTTGTATGTGTGTGTATGTATGTATGTATGTATGCATGTATAACTTTCCTCTCCCTCCCTCCTCCCCTCCCCTCCCCCCTTCCCTCCCTCCTCCCTCCTCCCTCGCCCCCCTCCGCCCTCCCTCCCCTCCTTCCCCTCCCCCCACCCCCTCCCTCCTCCCTCCCTCCTCCCTCCCTCCTCCCTCCCTCCCTCCTCCTCCTCCCTCCACCCACTCCAACACACAGAACCCAAAATATTGAAAAGATCACCCCCCCCTCCTCTCTCCTCCTTTTGCACGTGTTACGCCCAATCTCTAACACGTGCTTGTTGTGGGCGGGTCACGTGCACGCCCACAGCAGAGGGATCAAGTGTCATGGGCGTGAAGTGAGGGTCATGGGCGGGGGGGTGGGGCATTATTTTTTTCTCTTACTTTGAGGGATAGGAATGGGGTGGGGATAGGAGGATGGGGTGAGGGGAGAGGGGGTGGTGGATGGGTTGGGGAGAGGATGGGGAGAGGAGAGTGGGGGTGAGATGAGGAGAGGGGATTTGTGGGATGGGGAGAGGGGCTAGGAGGGTGACGGAAGGGAGGGTGAGGTGGGGATAGGAGGAGGGGGATGGGGAGAATGGGAGGGGGAGAGGGGAGAGGGGATAGGGGTGGTGGAAGGGAGGGTGGAGTGGAGGGGGGATGGGATAGGAGGGTGGGTGGGGATAGAATGGCGATAGGAAGTAGGGAGGGAAGGGACGGGATAGGGATAGGATGGGAGGGGGATAGGAGGGGGGATGCGGTTGGGGTGGGATGAAGAGGGGATCGGAGAGTAGGATGGAAAGAAGATGGGGAGAGGAAGATGGGATAGAAAGGGGATAGGTGGGGAGGGAGAGAGGAGTGAAGTAAGAGGTAGGATAGAAAGGCGGAATAGAATAGGTGTTGGGATAGAGGACAAGGATGGAAATAGGATGAATAGATGGAATGGGATAGAATAGAATCCGTTAGATAGGATGAGACGTAGGATGGAAAGGTGGGATGGGATAGAAATGGTGAATGGAGAAAGAAAGGATAGGTGTGGATAGAAGGATAGGAATAATGGGAATACAGGAATGAGGTGAGACGATCAGGAAAGAAGGATAGGAGTGGATAGGAGCGTAGGATAAGAGAATAGGAGGACGGGACAGGATGGGATGGAGATAAGGATAGGATACACAAGGACGAAATGTAATCATTCTCTCTCACGGGTAGATTTTTTATATATTATTTATGAAATAATTTTTTTTTTTTTTATCTTAAACCTTATTCATTCATTTTTATTCAACTTAAAAAAAAAAATTAAACTTAAAAAAAAAAAATAAACGACTGCTCGCTTGGACCAAGAAATACGTCCCAGTCCGCTGAATAAATAATAAATAAATAAATAAATAAACTTTTGATAAACTTGAAGAAGCAAATGCACATGATGATTATAATTAACAAAATTTCCCAGCATCTTAATTGGTCTAAGTCAACGAACTCAGAAAGTAAGAGACAAACTTGTGCATAAACAGGAGGGAGGGAGGGAAGGGATGGGAGTAGGGAAGGGAGAGGGAGGGAGGGAAGGGAAAGAGGGATGAGGGATGAGGGAGAGGGAGGGAGGGAAAGGGAGAGAAGAGGGGAGGTAGGGAGAGGGAAGGAGAGAGGAGGGAGGGAGGCAGGGAGAGGGAGGAAGAGGGATGCGGAAGGGAGAGGGAGGGAGTGAGACAGGGAGAGGGAGAGAGAGAGAGAGAGAGAAGATAAAGAGAGAAAGAGAAAAAAGAGAAAGAAGAGAGAGAAAGAGAAAGGAGTGAGAGAAAGAGAAGGGAATAAAAGAGAAAATAAAAGAGAGAGAAAGCGAGCGAAAACAGAAAACAGAAAGAGAATAAGATTGAAGAGAAAGAGAGAGAATAGAGGCAGAGACAGAGAGAGCGAAATTCAAGCGAGAGAAAACGAGAGAAAACGAGAGAGCTGGCGGCCAAAAGAGAAGCCCCACCTGACGCAGTTACCACGGGCGCTTCCTTCTTCCTAACCTTCCCTCCCCCCTCCTCCCCCTCCTCCCACCCCCATCATCCACCCTTACTTTCTTATCCATCACCCTCCCCCATCCCTCACCTCCCTTACCCTTATCCCTTCCTCCTCTATCCCCACCCCCTCATCCCCCTTTCAACCCCTCACCCTTATCCCCACCCCCATCACCTCTGCCCCCCCCACTCACCCTCTGCCCCCCCCCTGGAAGCGATTGACTCATTGCGTATTCCCGAGAAGAGGTCTGCGTCTGGCCTTGTCACGTGGGGGTGGGGGTGGGGGGTGGGGGGTGTGTGTGAGGCGCTATGGTTACGGTAGTGACTTGTGAAACTTTTTATTTTTTTTTTTATATTTTTTATTTTTTATTTATTTATTTATTATTATTATTTTATTCATTTATTCATTTATTTTTTTGTTTGTTTAGTCTGTGTCGAGGTTTGGGGGTTTTGATTTTTTTTCAGGGATTTTTTTATTTTTATTATTATTATTTTTATTTTTATTTGGGGGGAGTATTTTTGAATGTTTGTTATTTTTGTATTATTATTATTGTTATTTTTTATATTATTATTATTATCATTATTGTTATTATTATTATTATTATTATTATATTATTATTATTATTATTATTATTATTATTATTATTATTATTATTATTATTATTATCATCACATTATTATCAATTGTGTGATGGTTGTTATTTCTGTACCGCCTCTTTGAATATCTGTTATTCTCTAGCATTTTTTAGTTTTTTTTTATTTTTTTTTATTTTATTTATATTTATTCATTTATTATTATTATTTTTTTTTATAGAAGCTCTCGATTTCGTCTCGTTTTTAGGTACAGGCTCTTGATTCTATCCTTTTAATTCTTAAAAAAAAAAAAAAAAAAAAGGGGGGGGGGGGATTTTTTTTGTCTGGATTTTTTTCGATGTTCTTTTTTTTTTTTGTCTTTTCCGTTTTTTCCAATGATGTTTATGATAATGATTATAACTATTAATGATGATGGTAAAAACAATCAAATCAATGAATAATAAAAAAAAAAAATAAAAATAAAAACGAAGACGAGAAAAAAGCACAAAAAAAAACAAGATTAATGCTAATAAAGAGTAATTGGCGATTTTGGATATTCTTTTCTTTCGTTTTTTGTTTTTTGTCTGTTTGATATGAGAGTGGAGTCTGTGGAGTGGGTTTTGATGTTGTTGTTGTTGTTGTTGTTGTAGGAGTAATTTACAATCTTAGAGATTTGTATTTTTATTAATTTGTTTATTTATTATTCTTTTTCTCTCTCTCTCCTCCAGCTCCTACTCCCTTCTTTCTCTTCCATCTCCCTTCCTCTCTCTTCCTCCTCCTCCTCCTCTCTCCTCTACCTCTTCCATCTCCCCAACTACATAACACGAAAGACAAAACGGACACACGCAGCCAAAGTAAAAATAAATAAATAAATAAAAAAGGAAGAAAGACACGAAGACAGATAGCTACAAGATTTATAGATGATGCTTTTTTTTTTTTTTTTTTTTTTTTTTTTGTGGTTTTTTCTTTTTTTTCTTTCGTTTTTTTCTTCTATTTTTGGGGGATTTTTTCTTTTCTTTTGTTTTCGTTTTTTTTTTTTTTTTTTTTTTTTTTTTTTTTTTTTTTTTTTTTTTTTTTTTTATTTTTTTTTTTTTTTTAGGATAGAAAGTGGCTTTGAGAAACCTCTTGGTAATTGCTTCAGACGGGCGGGTTAAACGCTTGACTGATTGGTGGCCCAGTGGGTGTGCTTCTTGGCGTTTCTTCATCTGACACCTTCTTTGCTTTTTCTTTCTTCGTTTTCTTTACTCTTCGATTCTTAAACTTATTTTTTTTTAATCGTTATTATATTGGTCCTTTATTTTTTCGTTTGTCACTCGGTTTTTCGTTTTTTATCCGTTCGGTTATTCGTTTGTTCGTATAACTTTCAGTTATTATCGTTTTATCGTTTTTTTTGTTTTTTTTTTTTTTTTGCTTGTTTTTTCGTTTCGGTTTTCGTACTCTGGATTTTTGTTCCGTGTTTTCCCTTCTTTTTTGTTTTTTCGTTTGTTTTGTTTTTCCTTATTCGTTTTTTCCCTATTTTAACTCGTTTCGTTTGCCATTGTCAAGAATTGAACGAGTATTTATAAACTTTTTGGTACTTGGGTCAATTATTAATTATATTATATATTAATTATAAATTATTTTAATTATATTTTATAATTTATTATATTAATATTTATATTTATAATATTATATTATATTATATTATGATTATTATATTATATATTATATTATATATTATTATATATTATATATTATTTATATATATTATATTATATTATATTATTATATATATATTATATTATATTTAATATTATATATATTATATTATATTATATTAATATATTATATATACATAATTATATTATATTATATTATATTATATTATATTATATTATATTATATATATATTATATTATATTATATTATTTATATTATATTATATTATATTAATATATATATTATATTATATTATATTATATTATATTATATTATATTATATATTATATTATATATATATATATTTAAATTAATATTAATATTATATTAATATTTTATATATTATATTATATTATATTAATACTATACTATATTATACTATTATATATTATATTATATTATATTATACTATACCATACTATTATATTATATTATATTTATATATATACTATAACATAACTATTATATTTATATTCATTATTATAATTATACTATACCATACTAACTATATACTATTATATTATATTATATTTACTATAACCATACTATAATATATATTATTATTGTATATTATATATAGATCATTATATTATTGCCCTGGCGGAGGTATGCGCTTTTTGAGTGATTCTGATTATTAATACCTTTGCCGTTACTGTTGTTACTTTCAACATCACCATCATCATAATACCATAAACATCACAGTCACTATCATTTAACGCGCCATAAACACCAGTCCACCATAATCCTCGCCATCATATTCACCACCATGTTCCTCAACACCAGTACACTGACAATATTCCTTACATTCACTATAATCTTCACCATAGATGTCACATCAACACCATATAATGCTCACCATTACCATCATCATCACCATTTTCCTTACTATAATCAGTACTATATTCATCATCACCAATAGACTGACATGATCTCTCACCACCACATTACTCATCACCACATTACTCATCACCATAACTCCACACACATTCCCCATCACCACCTTAAAGCTACATTCCTCATCACCATTCCCCATCGCCACCACCTTCCTCATCACCATAACTCACCACCACCATAAATCACCACCACATACCTTATCACCACCATTCCTCACCACCGCCATTCCTCACCACCCTCATCCCTCCACCCCAGAGCTGACACCCCCACCCCACCCCACACCTACCCCACCCCCACACCCACCCCCACCCCCACCCCACCCCACCCCACCCCACCCCCACACCTCCAATAACAATATAAACTAAATGCACCGATGCTGATAACGTCAGCGGAAAACACGGCCTTTGTTGATGCTGACGTCGGAGAGGAGGGGGTGTGGGGTGTGGGGGGGTTGGGGGGTGGGGGGGGAGGAGAGAATCCGCTCACCTCGTGTTATTTCTCACCTGGATTATTGGATAGGGGGGAAGGGGGGGAGGTGAGGGAGGGAGGGGAGAAAAGGGGGGGTGGGAGGGTGGGAGGGAGGGAGGGGAGGGGGAGGGTGGAGGGAGGTGGGAGGAAGGGGGAGGGAAGGTGAGAGGAGGAGGGAGGGGAGGGTGGGAAGAGGGGGTGGGGAGAGTAGGTGGGAGAGAGGGAAAAAGAGGGGGAGGAGGGAGAGTAGGTAGGAGGGGGGAAGAAGGGGGGAAGGGGAGGGAGGGAAGGTGATAATGACTGGGGTGGGAGGGAGGGGGAGAGGGGGAAGAATGAGAGAGAGTGGGGGATGGGATGGGAGGGAGGGAAGTAGGAGGAAAAGGTAAAGGAGGTGGGAGAGTGGGGGAAGAGGAGGGAAGGAGGAGGAAGGGGAGGGTAGGTGATCATAATTGGGTTATAGGAAGCGGGGGGGGGGAGGTGTTTGTTTCATATTCTTTGTTTTTTTTGTTTTGTTTTGTTTTTGTTTTCTATTTTCGTCCTTTTTTGTTTCTTTGTTTGATATCTATTCAGCGATGTTTTTCTCTCTCACCATTCATCTTTAAATTCTTTTCTCTCCTTTCTCCATTGCTAATGCCCTCTCTCTCTCTTTTTTATGTTTTTTTTTACTTTGTGTGTGTACTTTTTCTTGTCTTTTCTCTCTCTTCCTCTCTCTCTCCCTCTCTCTCTCTCCTCTCTCTCCTCTCTCTCTCTCTCTCTTCTCTCTCTCTCTCTCTCTCTCTCTCTCTCTCTCTCTCTCTCTCTCTCTCTCTCTCTCTCTCTCCCTCCTCCCCCTCCCTCCCTCCCTTCCCCATTCTTATCTTAATTCTCAATTTGCTGTCTCCTTGCCCGCATCTGGTATCTCCTTTCTCTCACTTCCTCTTTTGGCGCATTTATTGTTATATTCCCTTCTTTATCGCCATATCGGCTTCTTCTTCTCTTCTTTTTCTTCTTTCTCCTCTTTTTTTTTTTCTTCTTTTCTTATTACTACTACTACTACTTCTTCTTCTTCTTCTTCTTACTCCTCCTCCTCCTCCTCCTCTTCTATTTCTTCCTCTTTTTCATGTCATTTTTTCTGCTTTATTGTCATTTCATTGGGATTGAAAAAATATGACCATACAAATAACGGCTTCCTGCAGCTAAAATTATTGAAATATAAATGATATAAAATACTTACTGCTGCTTGTATATCTATAAATGTTTATATATATACTCAATGCAATGATATGTTTTATTACGAGAGCAAACGAACGAGATAATAACACGAAATAATAACATTTTAACTGCCCTATTCATGAGGTCTCAACATTCACAAACAATTATCTTTTATCACGGTCCTTTATTATGGAATGTAAGAGAATGTAAGAATGTAATAAGAATGTAAGCGTAAGAGAATGCACAACATTACTCTCTTTTAAAAACACACTCAGACAATATTTGTTATGTCAATATGCTCTCTAACCTGCCAATGTATATTTGCTGTGTATTACGTTTAATTTTTTTTTTCTAATTTCTTTGATGGTTCTGTAAAAAATTATGTAAATAATTATTTGATTGTGATCCATTCTTCGTACGTCATTTATTTCACTTTCCTCTTTCTTCTCCTTCCTCCTCCTCCTCCGTCTCCGCCTCCTCTTCCTCCTTCCTCCTTCTCCTTTTCCCCTTCTCCCTCTTTCCCTCCTCCCCCTTTTCCCCATTTCCCTTCTTCCCCTCCTCCTCCTCTATCCCTCCCCTCTTCCCCTTCCTTAATAATTCCCTCCTCCTTCCTTCGCCTCATCGAAGACCTTATCCCCACCCCTCCCCCTCTTCCCCTTCCCCTACCCCTCCCCCTTTCCCTTCCCCTCTCCCCTTTCCCCTTCCCCCCCCTTCCCCTCCCCTCCCTCTCCCCCCCCTATCCCCCTCCCCCTCCCCCTCCCCCTCCCCTACCCTCCTCCCCTCCGAAGACTCCTGCAAGAAAAATTTTCTCGGGAAGAAAAGTCAAACGTTTCCTTTCACTATTTTCGTCATAATTCCATCTTGAGAATTCTCCCAACGTCTTCCCAGAGGAGCAGCACCCCCCCTTTCCCTCCTCCTCCTCCCCATCCCCCATCCCCACCCCTCTTCGAAGAAAAATAAAACGAAAAGAAAGAAAAAAAAAATGGACGTGTTATTTTGGCTACTTCTGGTCACACGACTGAAAGATTTTGAATATTATTTTTTTTTTCTCTAGAAGACAAGAGGAAATAAAGAAAAATATTTCTCGAAATGAAAATTGAAGAGAAAATCATGAATATTTCTAGAGTAACTTTAACCGTAAATAAAAAAAAGGGGAACATTTATTTAATCAGAATCGAACGCTTTCTGTCGCCGTGTGTGACGTCATCAGAAAAACAAACATGGCGGCCGGGGTGATTATAAACCCTTAGGAAAACATTGTCTTTCCAGATACAATAACAAGGGTTACTTTAGCTTATCCAAGATGTTATTTTTCGCCCAATTTGGTGAAGGGGAAATTATTTTCATCCATTTGTACAATTTTTATTAGCTATTTCAAAAGATATTTTTTGGCGGGAAATTCGTTTGCGAAATAAAATTTGTTTCATATTGCGATTCGATTTGGTGTTTGCGAAAGTCGGATTTTGCAAAATATCACGCGTAGCTTGACCATTGATTTTGTATTCTCTATTCTCCCTATATATATATAATACATATATATATAATTATATATATATATATATATATATATATATATATATATATATATATATATATATGTATATATATGGATATGCACACACACACACACACACACACACACACACACACACACACACACACACACACACACACACACACACACACACACACACACACACACACACACACACACACACCACACACGTTTTTTGTGTGATAATTGGTTATCTATTTCTTATATATCATGTATGGCATTTTTCACATGTTAATTTATCTATTATCTACCTATCACTCTATATCTATATCTGTACATGCAATCTATTATCAAACTCACCTACCTGAGTCATTTGTTTATTCATTCACTCACCAACAAACAAGAGTATACTACAAGCGTTATATTCTGATAATACTTCCATAAACTTATTATATAACATGTGTATATGTATTCAAACACAAACACAGAGATACACATTTTAAGCCTTACCATGAGCAGCGGATACCTGTGTTTATGTTTATATAAAAGCATTGCTTGGAAAATATATATTTATATAAATACACACACACACNGGAGGGTGGAGGCGAGAGGCGAGGAGGTGGGAGGAAGGGGGAGGAAGGGAGGAGGAGGAGAGGAGAGGGTGAAAGGGGGAGGGAGAGTAAGAGTGAGAGAGAGGGGAAAAAGAGGGGGAAGGAGGGAGAGTAGGTAGGAGGGGGGTAGAAGGGGGGGAAGAGGGAGGAAGGTGATAATGACTGGGGTGGGAGGGAGGGGAGAGGGGGAAGAATGAGAGAGAGTGGGGATGGGATGGGAGGGAAGGGAAGTAGGAGGAAAGGTAAGGGAGGTGGGAGAGAGGGGGAAGAGGAGGGGAAGGAGGGAAGGAGGGAGGTAGGTGATCATAATTGGGGTATAGGGAAGCGGGGGGGGGAGGTGTTTGTTTCATATTCTTTGTTTTTTTGTTTTGTTTTTGTTTTGTTTTCTATTTTCGTCCTTTTGTTTCTTTGTTTGATATCTATTCAGCGATGTTTTCTCTCTCACCATTCATCTTTAAATTCTTTTCTCTCCTTTTCTCCATTGCTAATGCCCTCTCTCTCTTTTTTTATTTATTTTTTTTTTTTTTTACTTTGTATGTGTACTTTTCTTGGGCTTTTCTCTCTCTTCTCTCTCTCCTCTCTCTTTCTCTCTCTCTCTCTCTCTCTCTCTCTCTCTCTCTCTCTCTCTCTCTCTCTCTCTCTCTCTCTCTCTCTCTCATCTCTCTCTCTCTCTCTCTCTCTCTCTCTCTCTCTCTCTCCTCTCCCTCTCCCTCTCCCCTCCCTCCTCTCCCTCCTCGTCCACTCATCCTTTCTTCCTCTTTCATTCTCCCTTCCTCCCCATTCTTATCTTAATTCTCAATTTGCTGTCTCCTTGCCCGCATCTGGTATCTCCTTTCTCTCACTTCCTCTTTTGGCGCATTTATTGTTATATTCCCTTCTTTATCGCCCTATCTGCTCTTCTTCATCTTCTTTTTCTTCTTTCTCCTCTTTTTTTTCTTCTCTTACTACTACTACTTCTTCTTCTTCTTCTTCTTCTTACTCCTCCTCCTCTTCCTCTTCTATTCTTCCTCTTTTCATGTCATTTTTCTGCTTTATTGTCATTTCATTGGGATTGAAAAAAAATATGACCATACAAATAACGGCTTCCTGCAGCTAAAATTATTGAAATATAAATGATATAAATACTTACTGCTGCTGCTTGTATATTCATAAATGTTTATATATACTCAATGGCAATGATATGTTTACTTACGAGAGCAAACGAACGAGATAATAACACGAAATAATAACTTTTTAACTGCCCTATTCATGAGGTCTCAACATTCACAAATAATTATCTTTTATCACGGTCCTTTATTA
>NW_020871963.1:70000-79008 GCF_003789085.1 Penaeus vannamei
GAAGGAGGAGTAGAAGGAGTAGGCCGAGTAGGAGGAGGAGGAGGAGAAAGAGATGGAGTAGGAGTAGGAGGAGAAGGCAGATTAGGAGTAGGAGAGGGAGCAAAGAGAGGAGGTCATAGATCACATTTCTGAGTATGATGTTAACGATGTAATGAGGCGGCGATGATGACGGCTGCGGTGGCGCGGGGTGGGGGGGGAGGTAGTGACCTGTGAGAACCTCCCTTTCCTCTCCCCCTCCTCAGCACCTCTCTCTCTGCCTCCACCCCCTCCCCTCCCCCAGCACTACTCTCTCTACCCCCTTTTCCCCCTTCCTCTCCTTCTGCCCCCACTCCATCCCCTCCTCAGCACCTCCCCCTCTGCCCGCACTCCCTCCCTCCCCAGCACTACTCTCTCTACCCCCTTTCCCCTTCTCTCCTTCTGCCCCACTCCATCCCCTCCTCAGCACCTCCCCCTCTGCCCGCACTCCCTCCCCTCCCCCAGCACTACTCTCTCTACCCCTTTCCCCCTTCCTCTCCTTCTGCCCCCACTCCATCCCCTCCTCAGCACCTCCCCTCAGCCCCCACCCTCCCTCCCCAGCACTACTCTCTCTACCCCCCCTTCCCCTTCCTCTTCCCATCACTTCTCCCTCTGCCCCCACCCCCTCCTCATCACCTCTCCTGCTCGCTTGGTGCATGTTGGGGAGGGGGGGGGAGTTGCAATTGGGGTCGTTCGTGTTGGGGGAGATTGGTGGGGGGGTTGGTGTTGGGGAAGATTGGGGTTGTTGGGGAAGATTGGGGGGGGGTTGGTGTTGGGGAAGATTGGGGGGTTGGGTGGGGATTAAGGTAAGTCTAGGTAAGGGTGGGGTCTGGGTGGGGGTTTGGGGGCGGTGTAGGTAGGGATTAGGGTTGAGTTGGGGTTTGGGGGAAGAAGGTAAATTATGTGGTTAGATTGGAGGAGGGGGTGAAAGGGGGGTAGGAGTGGGGTGAGCGGGTGAGAGGGGATTGTGAGGGGAGGGAGGGGTGAGTGGGGAGTAGGAGTGGGGGAGGGGGTGATAATGGAGCGAGTAGCGTTAGAATGTGGGATGGGGGTGGTGAAGGGATGGAGGTGAGGGTGGGGAAAGGGGGGGGGGTGATGAAGGAGAGGCAAAAGGTGAGCTTGAAAACTGCCGGTGATTCCTTGCCTAATTGTGTCTGCAGGGGGCGCTTGTGCGTGTGTGTGTGTGTGTGTGTGTTGTGTGGTGTGTGTTTGTGTGTGTGTGTTTGTGTGTGTGTGTGTGTGTGTGTGTGTGTTGTGTGTGTGTGTGTGTGTGTGTGTGTGTGTGTGTTTGTGTTTGTGTGTATGTGTGTGTGTGTGTGTTGTTGCTATGTGTGTGTTGCGTGTATACCTCACTGTGTATGTATGCATGTACGTCTATATACTTGAGTGTGCGTATGCATGTGTACACATCCGCTTCTTATTGTTAGCAAGATAAAGTCCAGACATAAATTCATATTCACAGCATGAATATGATTCTCGATATGCAACAGTCTGTTCTTAATGCAGGACGTTGGTAAGCATGAGGTCAAAGGATGAAAAAAAAAAGTTTATGCGAGTCTATGAGGACGAGTCGACGAAAGAAAACGGGAAATTTAGGGCATTCATCTTTCACTTTTTTCATTTTCAGATCTATGTTGATTCTTGTTTTATTATCTTCGTATTTTTATGTTATTCATTTATTCGCATATTTATCTTTCTCTCTATCTATGCATTTATTCATCTATTCATTGACATTGTTATTATCTTTGGAGTATTGTCATTATTTTCCTTCTTGAGATTTTAGACTTGGGGATATGATCTTTAATAATTAAGTATTTTCACCCTGAAGTCTCTTTATTTTACTTTATTCATATATTAGGGAAAAGTGAAGAAAATTTAGTTTCTTTTCGCAATGAATGATATTGCAGTAGGTAAATTGGTATCCTATTCATTTCAAGATGATTTTGAAGATGGTATACCGAAACGATGTTTACGTATTTCATTGAAGAAATGATTCAGTTAAATCCATTTCTTTAGTTTCCGATGTCAGTAGTCATCACTCATATAACCTTTTCTTAAGTCAATGATCTTTCACTTGTACTTATCTTGGGGTAATTATCTTTTATATTTTGCTATCTTAGGGCTATCATCTTTCACTTATCTTGGGGTAATCATTTTCTATATTTTGTTATTCTAGGGCTATCATTTTCCATATTTGCTATCTTATTTTGCTAACTTAGAGCTATCATCTTTCACTTATCTTGGGGTATTGACCTTTCATATCTTCCTATCATAGGGTAAGCATTTTAACTATCAATATAGGATGCAATATAGCATACTGCATAGCACAGCATACTGCCCACGTGTGTCCATATCTAGACCACGTGGGTCTCTACGGTCGCCACGTGGTCTAGATATGGACACACGTGGGCAGTATGCTATGCTATGCTATGCAGTATGCTATATTGCATCCTATAATCAAGCAGGCTTATTATGTTTCCTTTATCGATAAGATTTACGAGAAAAATGGTTTGAGTGTGTGTGTGTGTGTGTTTGTTTGTGTATGTGTGTGTGTGTGTGTGGTGTGTGTGTGTGTGTTTGTTTGTGTGTGTGAAAAGAGAAAAGCAAAATATAACGGCAATTTTAACCGTTCTGTCGGTTCTTGTGTTCTTCACCCAGACCTGGTAATTTCCCCTCTCCCTCTTCCTCCAACATTTCCCTCCCTCCCTCTCCCTTCCGCTTTCCCGACCTCCCCTTCCTCCTTCTTCCTACTTTCTCTCCTCCTTTTCTCCTTTTCTTCCTATTTGCCTCCTACTCTCCCCCCTCCTTCACCACTTTCCCTCCCTACCCTTTTCTTCCCCCCATCCCCTCCTTCCTCCTCTTCCCTCTTCCCCTCCTCTCCCTCTCCCTACCGCTTTTTTCTTTCCCCATCCTCTCCTCTCCCCTACCTTCTTCTTCCCCATCCCTCTCCCTCCCCCTACCGCTTTCTTTTCCCATCCTCTCCCTCCTCCCTCTTCCCCCCCTCATCCCTCTTCCCCTCCCCATCCCCTCTTCCTCTCCCTACCCCTTTCTTCTCTCCCACATTCCTCCCTCTTCCCTTCCCCTCCCCTCCTCCTTTCTCCTTCTTCCCTCCATCCCCCTCCCCCCTCCCTCTTCCCTCCCCCTCTCCCTCCTCCCTCCCCTCCCCCATCCCTCCCTACCCCTCCCACTCCCATCCCTCCCCCCATCTTCACCCTCCCATCCCCACCCACCCCACACACCTCAGGAGCTTAGCCTCGCATGATCCGCCCGCAAGTTTTCACTCGCTCTCAATTTTTCCTTCTTTTTTTCCCATTTATCTTCTTCTTTTTCTCCCTTTTTTCTTGTTTATTTAATCGCTACACTCATAAAAAAAAAAAAAACAGGCGCTTCTGTGCCAATTATCGCCTTCAATTTGCATTCCGTCGGCGGGTGTTCCGTGGCCAGATATTTGCGAAATCAGATCGGGATTGACTTTATTGGCGGCGCGCGGAGGAACCCGGATGTGAGGAGGGATTCATCTATGGGTGCAGATATATATATATATATATATATATATATATATATATATATAGATAGATAGATAGATAGATAGATAGATAGATAGATAGATAGATAGATAGATATACATATATATATATATATATATATATATATATATTATATGTATCACACACACACACACACACACACACACACACACACACACACACACACACACACACACACACATTTGCACACGCAAGTTACACATCACATTGTACGCAAGTGAAGCAGACAACCCCCCCCCCCTCAAAAAAAAAAAAAAAAAAAAAAAAAAAAAAACAGTAAATTTCTTACTCTTTCGCGACGTGACTAAAAAAAAAAAAAAAAAAAAAAAAAAAAAAAAAAAAAAGACGGAAAATATCAGCAATAAAAGACAGAGAAAAGTTGGGGAAAAAAAAAGTAAATTGAAAGTTTGAAAGCGTGTGATTGGCGTTTGTATCCGAGGTTGTGTCGCACGCCCCCGAGGAGGTCAACGGAGGGTCACCGTGAATAACGCGGGTCAACAGGTAATGGCCGTTATTATTTAAACGGTTTAGAAGCCTGATCGGTTGTTGATTCGTCGACAAGGGTACCACAAAATAAACTTTTTTTTTCTTTTTTTTTCCTAAATGTATTTTTTCATTTAATTTTCATGTGTTATTTAAGTACATTTTTTCCTTTGTATATATATATATATATATATATATATATATATATTATATACATATAGATAGATTGATTGATTGATTGATTGATTGATTGATTGATTGATTGATTGATAGATAGATGTATATATATATATTTTTTTTTGGGGGGTGGGTGGAGGATTTTATTTCTATATGTATTTTTCATTTGTTTTTCATGTTATATATATTTTTCCTCTATTTTTTTTATATATTTATTCGTATATGTTGTTTTTGTTTTTATTTATTTATATGTATTTTTCGTTTGTTTTTCATGTACTATTTAAGTGCATATATTTTTTTTCCTTTTTACTTTGTTGTTTTTGTTTTTTATTTCTATATGTGTGTTATACTTTTTTTCTTTACATTTTTTTTCTGATTATTGTTTTATTTATATTTTTCATTTGTTTTTGTTTTTATTTATTTCTATATGTATTTTTCATTTGTTTTTCATGTTGTATATATATTTTTTATTTTATGTATTTTTTTCTATTTATCGTTTATCTATATTTTTCTACGTTTTTTATTATTTCTATATGTATTTGTGTTATTTAAGTATATATATTTTTCCTTTTTATTTTATTTAATTTTTTTTTTTTTAATTTCTCTATATATTTTCTATTTATTTTTCATATGTTATATATTTTTTTCCTTTATATCTTTTCTATTTGTCGTTTATCTATATTCTTCTATGTTCTTTTTTGTATTTGTTTTATTTCTAAATGCACTATTACATCTATCAATTATTCTTTGCTTCTCTTCATTATTTTCTTATTCACTGTTAAATTTATCAATTATGCTATTGCTTTTATTTATTATTTTCTTTACTTTTACATTTATCAATTATGTTATTGCTTCTATTTATTGATTTCTTATTTACTCCAGCATTTATCAATTATTCTTTGCTTATATTCATTATTTTCTTATTTACTCCTGCATTTATCAATTATGCTGTTGCTTCTATTCATTATTTTCTTACTTCCTATTGCATTTATCAATCCTGCTATTACTTTTATTTATTACTTTCTCCCTTACTCCTGCATTTATCAATCACGGTATTGGTTCTATTTATCACTTTCTTACTTACTCTGCATTTATCAATCACGGTATTGGTCCTATTTATTATTTTCTTACTTACTCCTGCATTTATCAATTATGTTATTGCCTCTCTTCATTATTTTCTTATTTCTTGTTGCATTTATCTATTATCTCTTGCTTCTGTTCACTATTTTTTATTTACTGTTACATTTATCAATCATGCTATTGCTTCTATTAATAATTTTCCTATTTACGTCATTATAGAAGGTTGTCTTAGTGACCGCCGGGTTATTCACTTTTTCACGGGCTAAGTGTACCTCGGGCTGACCTCCCTGTCAGCGCTTTGACCGGCGGAAAAAGGGGTGGTGGTGGGGGGGGGGGGGGGGGGGAAGTTGAGATGGTGGTGGTGGTGATTGAGGGTGAAAATGAGGGTGATGATGGTGAATGGTGGTGGTGGTGATGACTGTTGATGAAAATCATGCTATTATTTCCATTTATTACGTTCTCCCTTACTCCTGCATTTATCAATCATGTTATCGCTTCTATTAATCATTTTCTCCCTTACTCCTGCATTTATCAATCATGCCATAGCTTCTACTAATCATTTTCCTATTTACTCCTGCATTTATCAATTATGTTATCAATTATGCCAATTGCTTTTATTTATCATCTTCTTACTTACTCCTGCATTTATCAATCATGCCACTACTTTTATTTATCATCTTCTCCTTTACTCCTGCATTTATCAATTATGCAATTGCTTTTATTTATCACTTTCTTACTTACTCTTGCATTTATCAATTATGGTATTGGTCCTATTTATTATTTTTCTTACTTACTCCTGCATTTATCAATTATGTTATTACTCTCTTCATTATTTTCTTATTTCTTGTTGCATTTATCTATTATCCTCTTGCTTCTGTTCACTATTTTTTTATTTACTGTTACATTTATCAATCATGCTATTGCTTCTATTAATCATTCTCCTATTTACGTCATTATAGAAGGTTCTCTTAGTGACCTCCGGGTTATTCACTTTTTCACGGGCTAAGTGTACCTCGGGTTGACCTCCCCTGTCAGCGCTTTGACCCGCGGGGAAAAGGGGTGGGGGGGGGGGGGGAGTTGAGATGGTGCGTGGTGAATGGTGGTGGATGTGGATGGTGAAAATGGTGGTGGTGGTGATTGGATGGTGAAAATGAGGGTGGTGATGGTGAATGGTGTGGTGGTGGTGATTGATGGTGAAAATGAGGGTGGTGATGGTGAATGGTGGTGGTGGTGAAATGAGGGTAGTGATGGTGGTGANATTGCAACTATTTATTGTTTTTCTCTTATTTACTCCAGCATTTATCTATTATTCTTTGCTTATATTCATTATTTTCTTTTATCCTGCATTTATCTATTATTCTTTGCTGCATTTATCAATTATGCTGTTGCTTCTATTCATTATTTTCTTACTTCCTATTGCATTTATCAATCCTGCTATTAATTTTATTTATTACTTTCTCCCTTACTCCTGCATTTATCAATCACGGTATTGTTCTATTTATCACTTTCTTACTTACTCCTGCATTTATCAATATGGTATTGGTCCTATTTATTATTTTCTTACTTACTCCTGCATTTATCAATTATGTTATTGCTCTCTTCATTATTTTCTTATTTCTTGTTGGCATTTATCTATTATCCTCTTGCTTCTGTTCACTATTTTTTATTTACTGTTACATTTATCATCATGCTATTGCTTCTATAAATAATTTTCCTATTTACGTCATTATAGAAGGTTGTCTTAGTGACGCCGGGTTATTCACTTTTTCACGGGCTAAGTGTACCTCGGGCTGACCTCCCCTGTCAGCGCTTTGACCCGGCGGGAAAAAGGGTGGTGTGTGTGGAGGGGGGGGGGGGGGAAGTTTGAGATGGTGATGGTGTGGCTGATTGGTGGTGAAAATGAGGGGTGGTGATGATGGTGGATTGATGGTGAATGAGGATGGTGATGGTGAATGGTGGTGGTGGTGGTGATTGGTGGTGAAAATGAGGGTGTGATGGTGATTGGTGGTGATTGATGGTGAAAATGGGGTGGTGATGGTGATGTGAACGATTGATGGTGAAAATGAGGTGGTGATGGTGAATGGTGGTGGTGATGGTGATTGGTGGCGAAAACTCGGGGGATGATGGTGAATGGTGGTGATAATTACTGATGGTGAAAAAGAGGGTGGTGAGTGGTATCGGTGGTGGTGGTGATGGCTGTTGATGAAAATGAGGCGGTGGTGGTCGTGATGACTGTTGGGGAAAATGAGGGTGATGGTGAATGGTGGTGATTGATGGTGAAAACTAGGGGGGTGATGGTGAGTGGTGGTGGTGGTGGCAGTGGTGGTGAAACTGAGGTTGATGATGTTGGTGATGATTGTGAGCGGTGATGGTGATTGAGGGTGAAAATGAGGGTGATGATGGTGGATGATGGCGGTGGTGGTGATTGTTGGTGAAAATGAGGGTGGTGGGTGGTGATGATGATGATGATGATGATGGTGAAAAGGAGTGATGATGGTGGATGATGGCGGTGGTGGTGATTGTTGGTGAAGACGAAGTGGGGTGATGGTGAATGGAGGCGGTAGTGGTGGTGATGATGATAACGACAATCTTGGAAAAATAAAAATATATTTCAACTTATCAAGAAAAGGTCGATTGATAAAAAAAATATCATATCAATATTATATGATATACTATTATGTAATCACACTATCTAAATATATCTGGCCTTAATAATGATATATATTGCATGTTAGATCCGAAACCTCCATTGCAATTATTTCCCCGTTGCAACAAAAGAATCACACAGATTTGCGTTGTTAAATCCTATTGTCACCCCCCCCCCCTCTTTCAAAAAAAAAAAAAAAAAAAAAAAAAAACACCCCTTTCCAAAAAAAAAAAAAAAAAAAAAAAAAAGTTATCACAATACATAATTTTCCCTAAACACACCGCGTTGTCCCCTCATGAACCCTATTGTTCAACATATTTAGTTCATTAACGTTCATGCGATCGGGAACAAAAAAAAAAAAAAAAAAAAAAAAAAAAAAAAAGATATATAAATCCGTGTTGAAATTCGTGGTCCTGAGCGAGAGAAAAAAAATAAATGTTTATTAACGTGTTTTAATGTAAATAGGTGAGGGTCACATGGCTCTGTTTTATTTTATTTTATTTTTTTTCTATGTGTGTTTTCAAAATGTTTAGTCTGATGTGGTATTGTGTGGTATTATGGAAGTGGTATTTGGGTTAATATTTGCATTGTGTGAGTTGGATGTTGGAAGGCCAGGCTGGGGTTTCCAATTATGTGTTTTTTATTGTTTTTGTTTTTGTCGTTATTGTTATTATTATTATTATTATCATTGTTATTGCTCTGTTATCATTATCATTGTTATTGTTCTTGTTATCATTATCATTGTTATTGCTCTTGTTATCATTATCATTGTTATTATTATTGTTATTGTTCATGTTTTTATTGTTGATTATTATTATCATTTGTATTATTATTATCATCTTTCTTATTGTTGCTGTTGCTTTGTTATCATTATCAATTATCATTGCCATTATTATTATTATCATATTGATTTCAAAAGATTAGATTAAAGAAAGAAAACTCTACCTACCAAGTCTCTCTCCTCTCTCTCTCTCTCTTCCCTCCTACCCTACCTCCTCCCTCCCCCCTCCCTCCCTCTCCCCAGTCCCTCCCTCCTCCCTCAACCTCATCCCCCCACT
>NW_020871963.1:79328-84328 GCF_003789085.1 Penaeus vannamei
ATCCTTTCTATTTTATTTCATTCTATTATAACTGAATTTCATAACTCATGAAAATAGCCACATATGATTTCTCATCTCTCTCTCTCTCTCTCTCTCTCTCTCTCTCTCTCTCTCTCTCTCTCTCCTCTCTCTCTCTCTCTCTCTCTTCTCTTCTTTCTCTCTCTCTCTTCTTCTCTCTCTCTCTCTCTCTCTCTCTCCCTCTCTCTCTCTCTCTCTCTCTCTCTCTCTCCTCTCTCTCTCTCTCTCTCTCTCTCTCTCTCTCTCTCTCTCTCTCTCTCTCTCTCTCTCTCTCTCTCTCTCTCAGCGCCATCTGTGGTATTTTTGTACTCTGCTCTCTCCTGCAATCAGCTGGAAAATTGACAATTAGGAAAATGGAAATAAAAATCCTCTTTTGGGGATTCAGGAAATAGGAATGAACTGAAATAAAATGTTTGTTGTTAATAATGATGATAATAATAAAAAGAAGAAAATAACAGTTTGTTTGTTTGTTGTGTGTTTGTCCATGTTTTTTTTTTATGCGAGATATTTTTCAATTATTTCCTTTTGGAAGCAGAACAAGATAAAAAAAAAACAAAAACAAAAAAAAAAAACAATGACAAATAAACAAGAAAATTAGACAAACAAATAAACTATCCTTGTTCTTGTTCTTCTCGTCATTTGTTGCTCTTCTTCTCGTCTTTCGCTGTTCTTGTTTCCTCCCAAGACATTTGCGAATTCTTTCCTTCTCTCTCGTCTCCCTTTTGCAAGACAGGTCGCTTAGCCTCCCAAGACACGCGTGGAACACTCAACATTGCAGGTGCAATCAGGAAACTAATTACTGAGCTGAATAAACGTCCACTTTGCAACATTCCCCCCTCCCCCCCTCCCCCCTTCCTCCTTGCAATGTGCGATTATCTTGCAGACTCCCAGAACTCGGGGCGGACTTGAGAAAGTGAGAGATGGAGAAGAGAGAGAGAGAAAAATAAGATGATGATGATGATGATGATGATGACGTTGGGATGCAAATGAGTTTGGGTGATTTGTTGCTGCTTTCTCTCTCTCTCTCTCTCTCTCTCTTTCTTTCCTTTTTTTCTCTCTTTCTCTCTTTTGTTTTCTCTCTCTTCCTCTTTCGCTTTCTCTTTCTGTCTCTATTATTTGTCTAAATGGGTTTCGGTAATTTGTTTCTCTCTCTGTCTCTCTCTTTTCGTTTTCTCTCTCTTCCTCTTCCCTTTTTTTTCTCTTTTCAGTCCATCTCTATATTCATCTATTTTTTTGTTCGCCTCACCTTCTTCCCTCCCATCCTAACTCCCTCCATCCTTCCCACTCCCCTCCCTCTCTCACTTCCACTCCTATCCCTCCCTCCTCCTTCCTTCCCTCCCACTTTTTTCTCCCTCCTTCCCTCCTACCCACTCCTTCCCCCCTGGTTCCCTCCCTCCCCTCCCTTCCAACCTCTCTCCCTCCCTTCCACTCCTCTCTCCCTCCACCCTCTCCCTCCCTCCATCCATCTACCCTCCCACTCCTACTTGCTCCCTCTCCCCTTCCCCACCTCTCCCTCAAACTCCTCTTTCCCTCCACCCTCCCTCCCTCCCTCCTTCTACCCCTCCATCCTGCCTCCCTCCATCCCTCCTTCTTTCCCTCCGTCCTTCAAATAAGAGAAACATCAACACGATAGAAAGAAAAAAAAAAAAAAAAAAAAAAAAAAAAAGGAAAAGAAAAAGAAAAGAAAGAAAAACACGATAGAAAGAAAAAAAAGAAAAAAAAACCATCTAAATAATAACAATAATACCGCACCAGTATTCAAATGAGTCCCAGAAGCGCTTGAAAGGAACGTCAAATTTCCTCCTAAGTGGGACTTCCTCTTCCTCCAAGTCGTCCTTCGGCAAGTCTCCAGAGAACTTCCTCGGACACGTCTCTCCAAGGACGAGCAAAGGGCATGACGATGAAGATGAAGAAGGAATATTTTCGAGGGGACCGTTATTTTTCCGTTAACGGTTCGGAATTTCAAATGTTGAAAGGGGGTGGGGTGGGATGGGGGGAAGGGTGGTATGTAGGTGTGTGTGTGGGGGGGGTAAGGTTGTGTGTGTGTGGTTGGGTGTGTGTGTGGGTAAGCTTGTGTGTGTGTGTGTGTGTGTGTGTGTGGTGTGTGTGTGTGTGTGTGTGTGTGTGTGTGTGTGTGTGTGGTGTGTGTGTGCGTTGGTGTGTGTGGTGTGTGGAGAGGGGGGAGGAATATGAATATTTTTTCAACGGGTGTGGATGATATGCTATGAGAGTATATTCTACATTTGCGCGTGATATATATATATATATATTATATAATACTATATATATATATATATATATTTATATATATATATATATTTTTTTTTTTTTTTTTTTTTTTTATTTTTTTTTTTTTCTTCTTCTTCTTCTTCTTCTCCTTCTGTCTTCTTCTTCTTCTTCTTCTTCTTCTTCTTTCTTCTTCTTCTTCTTCTTCTCTTCTTCTTCTTCTTCCTTCTTCTTCTTCTTTCTCCTATTTCTTTTGTTTTGAGAAGAAAGCAGGAAGTGGGAGGTAAATGCATATGTAATACCTGTGTGTGTGTGGCCGCGGTGCGGAGCGTGCTTGTGCCGTTTTTAAGCATTATCTTCCACCTTACTTGTTTTATACCCTACCTTAAACAACACCCATAAATTAACCAGAAAAATAGAGGAATAAAAAAAAAAAAAAAATATATATAAATAGATAAATAAAATAATAATAGTTAATAATAATAATAATAATAATAATAATAATAATAATAATAATAATAGATAATAATTAAAGACAGACAAGAAGACATAAACCACAAAACAGCAATCCATAAAAAAGGTCGTTGAACAGAAACAACTAAATTGACCCTTACTGAACCCGGCGCGCATAAGCTCCTCCCACTTTGACCTGCTCTGCACTCACCCGGTCGGTCTGTGGGGTCAAGATCATGCTAAAACCATAACACTTTCTTTGCGTCTTTGTTGTACTGTAATACCGTTTGATTATCCAATTAATGTTATCGTTTTTATTGATTAATTTATTTATCATTATTGACTGATTATTCGTTTGTAAAATCATTTAGTGTTATCAACATTTATATTTCTTCTTTTTTCTTTTTCTTTTATTTTTTCTTTTTTTTTCGTTACTGTCATTATCCAACTGATTATGCGGTTTGATTATCCATTTTGTTATCATTAATTTATTATTATTATTTTCGTTACTTATCATTTATCAATTGATTATTTCGTTTTATTATAATCGTTTATATTTTTTGGTTGTATTATTGTTAACGTATAAATGCATATTTACAATTTGTCTTCTCCTCTTTTCATTGTTCTTCCATTCTTTTTCCCCTTTCCTCTCTTTATTCTCTTCATTCCTTCCTTCTGATTTTTCTTTTCCCCTTTCTTATCTTTATTCACTTCCTTTTTCTTTATCTTGTATTTTCTTTAGTCTTTCATTACCTTTTCTTTTCCCCTTCCTTCCAGAATTTCCAAATTTTTTTCCCCTTCGCTCCCCTTCTGTTTCACCTCTTTCTCCCTCCGTCCTTACTCCTTCTTCCCCTTCTGTCCCTTCCTTCCTCTTGTCTCTATTCCCTCCGTTCCTTACTCCCTTCCTCCCCTTTCTGTTTTTCCCTCCTCTCCCTTCTTTGTCTCTATTCCCTCCGTTCCTTTCTCCTTTCCTCCCCTTCTGTTTCCCCTCATTACCTTCTTTTTCTCTATTCCCTCCATTCTTTTCTCCCTTCCTTCCTCTCTCTCTTTTCCTCTCATTTTCTTTTACTTTACCCTCTTCATGCGCCTTCTTTCCCCTTCCTTCCCTATTTTCTTCTTTTTTTTCCCCTCTCTTCACCTCCCCTCTTTTTCGCCCCTATTTCTTCACTTTATTTCTCCCTGTCCATCTTTTCCCACTCCCTTCCCCTTTTTTTTTCTCCCTTCTTCTCACTTCTTGTTTATCTCCCTTTCTTCCCCTCTTTTATTCTCCCTTCCCTTTTCTTTTTTCTTCCTCCCCCATCTATTTTCTCCTTTCCTTCCCCTCTTTTTTCTCCCTTCCGTCCTTCTTTCTTCCCTTCTTCCTCTCTCTTTTCTCCCTCCCTTTATTCTCCCTTTCTCACCACTTTTTTCTCCCTTTCCTTCCCCTCTTTTTTTTTCCTCCCTTCCGTCCTCTTCTTCCCCTCTTCTCTTCTTCCTTCTTCTTTCCCCCTTCTGGTCCCCTCTTTTTTCTCCCTTCCTCCCACTCTTATTCCCCCTTGTCACTTTTTCTCTCTTCTTTCCTCTTTTCCCCTCTTCCTTCCCCCTCTCTCCCTCCCTTCCTTCCCCTCCTCACTCCCCCTTTCCTTCTTTTTCCTTCCTTCCCCTCTTCTCTTCCTCCCTTCCTCCCTCTTCCTTCCCCTCTCTCTCCTCCCTTCCTCCCTCTTCCTTCCCCTCTCTCTCCTCCCTTCCTCCCTCTTCCTTCCCCTCTCTCTCCTCCCCTTCTTCCCTCTTCCTCCCCTCTCTCTCCTCCTTCCTCCCCTCTTCCTTCCCCTCCTCTCTCCTCCCTTCCTCCCTCTTCCTTCCCTCTCTCTCCTCCCTTTCCTCCCTCTTCCTTTCCCCTCTCTTTCCTCCCTTCCTCCTCTCCTCCCCTCTTCTTCTCCTCCCTCCTCCCTCTTCCTTCCCCTCTCTCTCCTCCCTTCCTCCCTCTTTCCACTCCCCTCATTCCAGAATTTCCCCTCGTCTCCCCTCCAATATCCCCTCTTCTCATTTTCCGTGAGAGATGGGATGAGATTCCGTTATGAAATCCTGACATGGTTTCCCTAAATTATGGTGTTTGTCATTTAACTTTCAATTGGGAATGGCTTGCCATAGTGCCATTGGTAGCCATTGGCCTTCGGTTCATATGTGGTTGTGTGTATGGATGGAATAGATAGGATAAGGAGAGACGGGTAGATAAGATTAGAGAGGGGGAAGGAGTAGGGGGAGAGGGAGATTAAGGAGGAGAGGGGAGGAGGAGGAAGGAGGGACGGGTAGGGGGAGAGAGG
>NW_020871963.1:89328-99328 GCF_003789085.1 Penaeus vannamei
AGACGGGTGTGTGGTAAAAGTGATGGTGTGTGAGAGAGTGTGTGTGTGTGTGCTGTGTAAGAGTGTGTGTGTATGAAGTTGTGTGTGTTGTGTATGTGTGTGTGTTGGGAGAGATGATGGAATTGCAAAGTGTGTGTAGCTATCTATCTATCTATCTTTCTATATATATATATATATATATTATATATTATATATTATATATATATATATATATATGAGAGAGAGAGAGAATGCATGTGTGTGTAGTTATCCTATCTATCTATCTTTATATATATAATTTCATACACAAAATATATTATATTTCTGTCCATCAGTTACAATACAAGGCATAGGCTTAGTGGTCGAGATAGAGATAGACATAGACATACTGGATATATAAATATATATAATATATATAATATATATATATATATATATATATATATATATCATACTGAAAATTGCGGCTTTTTTTTTTTAATATTAGGTCTGGGGATGTTCCAGCGCGCGTGCGTGTGGCGTTCGAGTTCCACCACCCGCAGAAGACACCATTCAAAAGCGCCGAAAGTTCCTATTCTCACCAAACAAGTAATGTCATAATCAACGCGCTTTGCAAAACCCATGGCGTGATAATATCATTGGATCTGATACCTCTTTCCCGGTCGACCAACCATCCACACTTACACCCCGCGCTACCTAACAGCGGCACAAAGGGCCTCTTATTTAGGCACTTTGTCGTTGTCGTCGTCTCGTTGTTGTCCTGTTGTGATCGTCGTCGTCTTCGTCGCCGCTTCTGTCGTCCACTATCGTCGTTTTCGTCATCATCCTCGTCGTTAGTTCCGATTATCCGTCTTTACCGTCGTCCGAGTTCGTCATCATACCTCGTCGTATTTCAATTAAAACGTCTTCGTTCTTACCGCCTTTTTTCGTTTACACCATCATCCAGTCGATCAGTTTTTCATTATCATGTCCCTTCGTCGTCGTCTAATTCGTCATCATCGTCAAGTTTTTTTCGTCATCCCGTTCCCGCCTTGTCGTTTGCCTCAAATCATCGTCGTTTTTCTCGTCCATCGTCGTCGTCGTCTTCGTCGTCATCTCGTCGTTTTGATCATCGTCCCTCGCTATCATATCGCTCGTCTTCGTTATCGTCCTATCGTCCTCGTTCCGTCGTCTTCGCTCCTTAATCGTTCATCGTGCGATGCCACGACTACATATTCCCCTCCAGCGCTCGTAACACCTTTAGTCCCTTCGTCCCGTTCCGTTTCGTTTTTCGTTCACAATCCCAGCGGTCGGCGTCGAACTTCGTCTAGTATTTCGCACATACGTTCCCTGTACGGAAGCGTCTGGCGTGCGTCGATTAATCTATCGTACATATTAAATTAATTTTTTTCTCTCTCAGCTTTTGTTTTATTGTTCGTACAGTTCCATAAATACAACAGGAAGGATCTCTATAAAAATGTGTATTATACAGCCGGGAAGATATAAACATTCGGAGCGGACTGTGACTAAATTCTCGTTTTCTCTCTCGTTTTCCTCCGGGTTTTAAACGAGTGTTTCGAAAAGTACTTCGCGGAGGGTTCGAAGCACAAATTGTGAAACCGCCGTGAGAAGGTTTCGAACTGTGATGTGCAGTACGTTCTCTTTGTTTGTGGGTGGCGTCTCCCTCTGTCTTTCTTGTCCGTGTCTGTCTCTCGTCTTTTTCCTTTTTCCTATGTCCCTTCTCCCTTCCCTTTTCTTAATACATTCTCTTTGTCTCTGTATGTCTGTGTCTATATCTTGTGTCCTGTCTCTCTTCCTTTCCTCTTTTTTTCATCCCTCTCCTTCCCTTTCCCTTTTCTCCTCTCTCCTTCACCTCTTCTCCGTCTCCTTTCCCCTTTTCCCTCTCTCCTTTCCTCCTTACTCTCCGTTCCTTCCTGTCCTCTCCTCCTGCTCTCTCTCCCTTTTTTCCTAATCTCTCTGCTCCTCTCACCTCCGTCTCTCCCTCCTCTCTCTCATCCCCTTCCCTTCCCCTCTCTCTCCCCCCCATTCCTCTCCCTCCGTCCTCTTTCCCCTCCTCTTCATTCCCTTTTTTTTCCTCTCCCCCCTCTTTCCTATTCCCCCCTCAACCTCCCCCCCTGGTCTTCTCCCTCTCTCCCCTCTCCTCTCTCTTCTTTCCTCCCCTCCGTCTCTCCTCTCCACCTTCCAAAAAAGCGAACAACCGTTTGTTTCTCCACAGCCAGCACAGAACGAGGACAACGCATCTCAAGTCTTTTAGGTCAGTCTCTTTTTCTTTCATTCTTTCTCCTCTTTATTAGCATTCCCATATTTTTTCTCTCATCTCTCCCTTCCTTCTTTCTTTCGCTCTTCGTATTTGGCTTCTTTTACACGTCCATGCATATACACGACGGACTTTTCTCGAATGTAAACAAAGCGACGCAGCAACTGGGCCATGTGTCCCGCCACGGCCCATAAAACAACGGGCTGAAATTCGAGACGGTCGGCCCACAAACTGTTTACAACATTTACCACGATTTTCCCCTCTCTTGTCTTTTATCTCCTGGGATTGCTTTTTTTAGGACTGTTGCTTTCCTCGTGGGTCAACCTGCCCCTTCGCCCCGCGCCTCGCAAAAATGCGGAGGGAGACCTCGCTTTTTTCTGCCTTGATGGCGCTGTCGTCGCCCTCCATCGGGGCTTGCCAGACGTCATTTGTTACGCCTTGGATTATTTTTAATTGCCTTTTTGTTTATTTCTTATTATCGTTTCGTGCCTTTAATTGGTGTTTGGTTATCTCTTGAGTTTTATTAGTTTTATTGTGTTTTCTTGTTATTCTCTTTGACTTTTTGATTCTCTTAATTAATACACTTCTTGTTAATATGGGTTATTGTTGTAATTCGGTTTTACTTGTATTTGTATATAATCACATTCATTATTCACAATGCATGTTAATGGTTTAGTTTCATGTATTAATTGTCTAAATTGAGCTTATATTTCCTCATTTCCTTCCGCTTTTTGTTCCACTTGTTAATTCTACTGATTGTTTTACCGACACTGTTGCATTTATTAACATTTGTTTATTTCAACCGGATTTTTGTTGATTGATTAACATAATTTGAACTCTAAATCTGGCGATTAGATAAGAATTGATAAATAATTTTCACTTCTTATTAATTAAATTTGTACATGTCATATGCGAGTGATAGTTTAATAATCAGCGTCATCTTTTACTTTGCTGTTATTCAGCATAATTACATATGAAAGTACGAATATTCGTTATGTAATAGATTGGTTTGTCATTATTCTGATTTAACGTTACACATATGTTATTCTAATATTCATTCTTTTTACATTTTCTCTGTCTCGTCTCTCTCTCGAATGAGCTCTATCTTCCACTCTTCATTCTCTATCTTTAAAATCTTCTCTTCCTTCTCTCTTCCTCTCTCTTCTATTCCTCTTCTCTTTTCTCTTTCATCTTCTCCTCTTTTCTCTTCTCATTCTCTTCCTCTTCTCTTCTCTTCTCTCCTCTCTCTCCTCTCTTCTCCTCTTCCCTCTCCTCTCTTCTCTTCTCTTTCTCTTCTCTCTTTCCTCTCTCCCTTCTCTTCTCTCTTCTCTTCTCCTTCTCTTCCTCTCTTCTCTTCCTTCTCTTCTCCTTCTTCCCTTTCTTACTCTTTTCTCCATATTCCTCTTCTGAATTTGCTATCTCACTCTCTTTGGTCTTCTGCCTGTCCTTAGCTCTTAGCTCTTCTCTTTCTCTTCGTCCTTCTCTTCTCTCCTCAAGCCTCTCCTCTCCTCTCTCTCCTCTCCTCCTCCTCATGTGTGTGTCGTTCGTGTGGTGGTGGTCCGAGTGTTGTGGTAGTAGGTGTGTGTGGTGTGGTGTGTGTGTGTCTGTCCTGTCCTGTCTGTCCTGTCTGCTCTGCTGTCTGCCTGCTGCCCTGCCTGCCTCATCAATCTATCTAAATTCATTCTTAATCATCTGAGTCAAGATCTATAAACACAATGCCCAGTTCTCAAAATAGAAAGAAAGAAAGAATAAAAAAAGACCACTCAGACCTAAAAGCAAGCCTTCCCCCCCAAAAAAAAAAAACAAAAAAGGAAGGAAATAAGCATCGGGGAACTTTAGAGTACCATAAATTTAATAGACAATAATAATAATAATAAACGCAGGAAGAAATCAAGAAAGAAGAAAAAAACGCCTATAAAATCGGGCAGACAGCAAGCCTGTCGGCGTTGCGCAGAGCTCGACACGCGAATTGGTGTATAAGTTCAGGAGACACCTACTCTGGGTTCGGCTTCTTCTGGGTGTAACACATTTTCGCGGCTTTGTTCTCACTCCTTCTTGGTTCACGGGAGGTCAATCTATGCCGCCGTGGGGATCGCCTTTTCTTCGTTCCTTTTTCCTTTTATGTTTCCATGTCTTCTTTTCTTTTTTCGTATTCGTTTAGGTGTAGTTGGTGTGTTTTATTAATATCTTTGTTTTGTTTAAATATCCTTTTCTTTATTTGTAATTGGTTTCGTCCTTTTTTCAGTCGTTTTTTATACTTTCGGTTCCTCTTTTTCTTTTCGTTGGCGTTCATCTTTTATTAATTTTTATCTTTTTCTTCTAATTCCTTAACCTTCGTATAGTATTGATTTATTCATTAACTTGTTCGTCTTGTTTCCTTTTCTCTTTTTCTTGTTTAATTCTTTTTCTTCTTGTAATTTTTTTCTTTCTTAACTCTTCTTCTCTTCGTCTCCGTCATATTCATTCATTTAATTTCTTATTTCAATGGCAATTCTCTTGTGTTGCTAGTTTCCTTCAATAGTAATATTTATTGTTATTGTCATCACTTGTTATTTTTCTATCATTTACGCGCCCTAATAGCTAGCGTTTGACAGTTCTGTTGTCAATAGCTTTATCCTTACTTGTTAATTTTGCTTGATTATTATATTTATCCTTTGTGATTCCAAAACTTATTTTTTGATATCTTTCTCTCCTCTTCTCTCTCTTCTCCTTCTCCCGTTTCCCCTTCTTAACCTTCTTTGCTTGTCTTCGTCTCTTCATTCATGCGTTCGTCCACTCCTCACCCCTCTTTCCCTCCCCTTCTCCATTTCTTCTTTCCCTGCCCTCCCTTTTATGCCAGTTTTCTCTTTCACCTTGCCCTCGCCTTTTCTGTTATTCCTCCCATATCCTATCCATAGACACTACTACTCTCAATTTATCTCCCTCCCTTCTCTTTCTCTCCTCTTTCCACCTTCTTTCTCTTACTTATCACCTCATTTCCTTTCATTTCTCTCTTTTCCACATCCTTCTCCCTCTCTCTCCCCACTCCCCATCCTCTTCCCTTCCCTCTCACCCCCCTTCTCCTTACTCCTCCTTTCTCCTCACCCTCTTTTCTCCTCTCTTCTTCCCTTCTCATTCCCTCCCTCTTCCCTCCCCCTCTTCCCTCTCTTTTCTCTCTCTTCCCAGCACCCCTCTCCCCTCTCTCCACCCTCTCCCTCTCCCCCAAACCACACCCCCCCCCCCTCGCGTCACAAGTTCGGTTGTGATGAGTGGAGGGTTGAATCGGCAGCCTCCATCTGTGGTCGGGCAGACAGAACCCAGACGTTCCAAGGCGGTCGTGGTCGGGACGGTTGTTAGGGCCAAAACTTACCCATTAGGAGTTACAAACCAGGTGGTGGGTGTTTTTTTGCGAAGGTTGGGTGGTCCTGTTGTTGTTGTTTTGTCGTTTTAGTTTTGGTGGTGTTAGTTTTTGGTTTGATTAATTTGAATTCGTTGGTGTGTCCATTTCTCTATTTTCTCTCTCTTTTGTTTTCTCCCTGTTTCTGTTTCTGTTTTTTCTCTTTGCTCTCTCTCCTCTCTCCTCTTATCCGCTCCTTCCGCAACTCTCCCCTATCCTCCCCTCCTCTCCATTTCTCTTCTCCTACCTCTCTCCCCTCTCGACCTACTTCATCTCACTCTTCTTCCTTTCCCTCACTCTCCCCTCGTCGTCCTTCTCTCATCTTGTCATTCAAGGGTCGATGCATCATCATCTCAATCTCTCCCTCTTCTCAATCTTCTTTTCTCTCTCTCTCTCTCTCTTCTCGTCATTCTCTCTCTCTTTTTTCCTCTTCCTCTCTCTCCTTCTCTCTTCATCATCTCTCTTACTCTCGCACTACATCTCCCGTCTCAAAACCTCTTTCCTCTTCGGCACCCTCCCTCCCATCCCATCCTTCCCTCACTCCACTTTCCCTCCCTCCTTCCCACCTCTCCTTACCTCATCCCATTCCCCACCCTCCCTCTTAAATATCACACCACGAAACCAACAATCCGTAAATTCATCGTGCATTCCATCCATTAGCATGATATTCAAAAAAACCGAACAGTAATATCACAAAATTATTACGCCTATATAGTTTGCCAAATAACCCGTATATATAAATCATTAATAAAAAGATGACATGAAGCGGCTTTATTTTTTTTTTATTTTTTTTTTTTTTTTTAATATATATATTATAATTTTTATTTTTATTTTTTTTTTGTCAGTTTGATGGACGTTAGCATGAAATAGTGACACTGACGTTCCGAAATGTGCGGCGATCACAGGACGTGTAGAATATTAGAGGCGTGTGATGGATTAGATACGCACATAAGAGGCGGGAAATGTTTGTATTTATTGATTATGTACTGTCTGTCTGGGTTCATCTCTCTCCTCTTTCTTTCTTTCTCCAATTTCTCGTTCTGTCCGGTGGTCTTTCTCCCTCTCTCTCTCTTCTCTTCGTTGTTCGTTTCTGTCCTCTCTCTCTTCTTTCTTTATCTTTCTTTTTCCTTTCTTATGAGTCTTTCTTTCTTTCTCTTTCTCTCTCTTTCTCACGCCACTTCACATCACTCGCTCACTAACTCACTCACACACACACACACAACACACACAAGACAACACACACACATCACACACACACACACACACAAACACACACCACACACACCAGAGATACACACACAGTCACACACTCACACTCAACACTCACACACGCACAACACACACACACACACACACACACACACACACACACACACACACACACACACACACAACACAACACACACACACACACACACACACCACAACTCACACACTCACACATACACACTCACACAACGTGCACAACACACACACATACCAACACACACACACACACACACACAGATAGGCAAGGCACACTCATTATTGATACACAAACACAAAACCCGTGTAAACATAACCAGAACGGTTTATTTTATGCGGTCAAAAGTTACACATATCCGCAACATAATGTGTCAGAAGATGCATGATGTGATTAGAAAAACATTATTCATGGTTCGTTCTTCGTTCACATACAAGGAACGGAAGTGCTGTTATTGTGCTTCTCTTCTGCCTAGTCTGTCTCTTTCCTGTTTTCTTCTATATAAAATCTTCTCTTTGTCTCCGGTTCCGTCTCTCTTTCTCTTTCTCTCTCTTCGCTTTCTTCTCTTTCTCTTCGTTCTCTCTCATTTCCTCTTTGCCATCAAACTACTCTCTCTCTACAATCTATCTCTCTCTCTCTCTCACTCTCTCTCTCTTATCTCAGTCTCTCTCTCTCTCTCTTTCTCTCTGCATCTTCTCTTCGCTCTTCTACTCTACTACTCTTCCGCACTCCTCTACTCTCTCCAACTCCTACTATGCGCTCTCCTTCTCTCTCTTTACGCTCTCTCTCTCTGCTTGACGCTTCTCTCGGTCAACCTTCATCTTACGTAAGTAACTACCGCCTCATCAATCTAACAGTGACATCTCTATCCCTCCTCTGGCTCTGTTCCGACCAGTATACAATTCACATCTACCTCTCAATCCTCAGTTGAATCTCTCAGTCTACGTAAAAACATTCATCACATACAAGTGGAACTACAGGCTCCTCTCTCTTCTATCTTCTCTCATCATCTCTCTCTCTCTCTCATCTCTACTCCTCTCTCTCTCCTTTATCTCTTCGGGCTCTCTCCCTTTCTCTCTCTCCTCTCTCTCGATCTCTCCCAGGTCTCTCATGCCGTCCTCTCTCTCTCTCTCATCCTCCCCTCTCTCAAGGAAAGCCATTCGTTTAAGGGGTCATATCTCCTCTCACTTCTCCTCTCTCTCTCATCTAGTTCTCTTCCGCTCTCTCCCTAATCTCTTCTCTACATCAACTATATCGGTCCACAATTCAATGTCTCACTCCACATTCTCGTCTCTCTGCCTCCCTCTCTCTCTTTTTCTCTCTCGTCTCTCTAAAGTCATCTCTCTCTCTCCATCTCATCCATTCTCTCTCTCATTCTCTCTCCCTCGTCTCCGCGGTCCGATCCTCCCTCCTCAGCCATCTCTTCCCCCACAACGCCCACTCCAGGCCCCTCTCCTCCTCCTCCCACTCCCTCGCCTACCTCCCTCTCTCCCTCTCCTCCCTCTCTCCCTCTCTCACTCTCTCCCTCCTCTCCCCACGTCCTCTCCCTCTCCCTCTTCCCCATCGCTTCGAAGTCACAATTATCTCTGGTTATATATAAGTTTGGGGAAAGAATGAAGAAAAGAAGAAGAAAAAACACGAAAGAGAAATACATCAAAGATATTTATCATGCAGAAGTATAATTAAAGAGTGTACTGAACACGATTTCGAGGAAGAAGAAAGAGGAGGAGGAGAAGGAAGAGGGAGGAGGAGAGGAGGAGGTTGAAGAAGGAGGAGAGGAGGAGAGGTGGTTGAAGAAGCGAGAGGACGAGGAGGAGGAAGGAGGAGGAGGAGGAGGTGAAGAAGAAGGAGGAGGAGGAGGTGAAGAAGAAGGAGAAAGGAGGTGAAGAAGGAGAGGAGGAGGAGGAGGAGAGGCTCGAAGAAGGGAGGAGGAGGAGTGAAGAAGAAGGAGGAAGAGGAGGTTGAAGAGTAGGATGGAGGAGGAGAAGGAAGAAGGAGGAGGAGGAGGAGGGGCAAGGAGGGAGGAGGAGAAGGAGGAGGACGAGGAGGAGGTGGTGAAGAAGGGAAGGAGGAGCGATGAAGGTGAAGAAGGAGGAGTGAGGAGGTGAAAATGAAGAAGGAGAAGGAGGTGAAGAAGAAGGAGAGGAGGAGTGTGAAGGAGGAGAAGAGGAGGAGGAAAAGAGAAGGAGGAGAAGAGAAGAAGAAGAAGAAAGGAAAAGAAAAGGAGAAGGAAAAGGTAAAGAAAGAATAGGAGGAGCGAGATGAAGAGAAAAAAAAGGAGAAAGCAGGAGGTGAGAAGAAAAAAGAATTTAGAAAGAGAAGAAAAAAAAGAAAAAAGAAATATCTGTGCCTTGACTTCCTGCATTTCTTGCTTGGATTTCATTTGAATTCATTAGCAATTATTGGCCGCTTAAATCCCCCCCCCCCCCCATCCTTTCTTTCTTATCCCTCCCTGGGACCTCCTCCTTCTCTTCCTCACGCTCGAATACAAATATTCTCTTCTCCTTTTCTCTCTCTCTCTCCCTCTTCCCCCTCCTCCCTCCTTCTCACTCCTTCCACACTTCCTCTCCCTCCTTCTTTTCCAATTCCTCCCTCCCTCCTTTCCTCCTTTCCTCCTTCCCTCCTTTCCTCCTTCCCTTCTTCCCGTGCATCCCCGTAAATCCCTTCCATTCCTACCTCCTTCCTTCTTCTCCCTCCCTTCCTGCCACCTCCCCCCCCCTCTTCTTCTGATAGTCCAATCCCCCCAAAAAAAAAAAAAATGATAAAAATAATTTTGATAATAATTGTAATAAATAATAATAAATAAAAAATAAGGCTTTTGCTCTTCACAGTATTAACGGTGATTGTAGGTTGACATTTTTGGAAAGAGGGGAAGAGGGGAAGGAGAAGGGAGGAGGAGAGAAATAGGGGAGAGAAGGGGGGTGGGGGAAGGAAGAAAAGAAGAAGGTAGAAGGGGAAGAGGTGGTAAAGTTGGGATGGGAAGAGGGGAGAAAGAGGAGGGAGGGAAGGGAGGGAGAGGAGGGGCAGTGGAGAGAAAAGGGGGTGGGGAGGGAAGAGAGAGAAGAAGAGAGAAGGGAAGGGAGGGTAAGTTGGATGGGAAGAGGGGAGAGGAGGAGGGAGGGAAGGGATGTGGAGAGAAGAAGGA
>NW_020871963.1:101316-103816 GCF_003789085.1 Penaeus vannamei
TCGCTTTCTCATTCTCTCTCCCCCTCCCTCTTCCTCTTCCTCTTCCCCTCTCTCTCTCCCTCTCCCTCTTTCTTTTTTTTTTCTTTCTTTCTTTCTTTCTTTCTTTCTTTCTTTCTTTCTTTCTTTCTCTCTCTCGTTCTCTCCACACAGACACGCATATAGATAGATAGGTGCATAGATAGACAGTAAAAAGATAATAATTCAATAGATGGTAAATTGATAGATAGATAGACTGAGATAAAGATAGAGGTAGAGGTAGAGAGAATGAAATAGAGAGAGAAAAGTATCCTCGTTTGCTTACCGTGTGTATCCATCTATGTTTATCTATTCATTTACGAAAATGAATAGATAAAAATCCTTGTACCTATCCCCGGAAATAAACATAATTACGAGGACTATCTCTTCCCGATCAAGAAGGCGCGCGTTCCCAAATTGACAAGTTTTGGATATTATCAGATAATCAATTCAAACTTACCTCATTACGCCCTCTCGTGGCAGGGGATTTGGGACGGGCGAGTGGCAGAGTGGCAGAGTGGCGGCGGCAGGGGTTCGGGAGCTCATGAAACTTCGTTCGGCAACCCTGGCAGATGATGAACGTCTCGTAAGGTCTTTTGAGTCGAAATTTTACCCCCCCTACCCCCCTTTTTTTTAAAGAATCGGTTTGGGTAAAGTTTCGTCGGGTCCGTTCGTGTAAGTGAAGGCAATGGAGACGGACGAATCCGGCTGCCGTTTTTGTTGTTGCTGTTGTTGTTGTTTTGTGTCTCATTCAAGCCATCAAACTAAACACAAATTTAAAAGATAATGATAAATGATAATGATGATAATGACGAATGAATTAGATAAAGAACAGGACAACGACTTCGCAGGGTCTTTTCGTGTAACTTGAAGGCAATGTAGATGGACGAAGCCATTTGCCATTTTGTTTTGCTTTTTGCGTCTCCTTCAAGCTACCAATTGAATGAGCACAAATTTAAAAGATAATGAATTATAATAATGATGATGAAGATAATTCAAATTGAATTTTAAAAGAATAAATAAAAAAAAATAATGATTATTCTAAGATAAATTACCAGCTGCCGTTTTTATTTTGTGTGTCCTTCAAGCCATCAATTGAATGAACACAACTTTAAAAGATAATAATAAATGAAAATAATGATGATGAAATAATTAGATTAATTAAATTAAAACAGAAACAACGACTCTAAAACAAATTGCAGCTGCCGTTTTTATTTGTGTGTCCTTCAAGCCATCAATTGAATGACCACAAATAAGATAATAATAAATAATAATAATGATAAGATAAAATAAAATAATAAAAAACAGGAACAGCGACTCTAAAACAAATTACAGATGCCTTTCCTAATCGGAATTTCCCCCCATCTTTGCCCGCGCGCCAAAGAGAGCAACAGAAAACGGGAAGAGAGGGCAGACTCAACCTCGCCTGCAAGATCCGGTCGACGAATTAACATTCAACTTGAAAGCGATTTGACTCACCAACCTGACGCCCAGATTTATTTGCAGTCCGGGGTGATCCATGAGCCCTAAGTTCATGAGTTATGAGATCGAGTTTATAGCCTCCTTACGGCGTTTGGGTTAAGAGAGGGAGGGGTGGGGAGTGAGGTTGGAGGGGGGGAGGAGGAGGGACAAGGAGAGGGGAGATGGAGGGAGAGGAGGTGGAGAGGGGGACGAAAGGGAAGGGAAGAAGGGGTGAAAGGGAGAGAGGAGAAGAGAGAGAGAAAAGAANTTGGATACGATTACGACCTGAGGAGAATGCTAGTTTGATATGTACTTTATTTGTTATCCCCGTTCGGTAGACGCCTCCCTCTCCTCCCCTCCCCCCCCTCCTCCATTCCCTTACCTCCCTCCTCCCTCCCTCTACCCTGTTCCTGTTACTACCCCCCCCCCCCCCCTCTTTCTTTTGCTTCCAGCTTCGTCTCCCATCCTCTCTCCCTCTCTCCTACTTCCCTCTCTCTCTCTCTCCTCTCTCTCCTCTCTCCTCTCCTCTCTCTCTCTCTCTCTCTCTCTCTCTCTCTCTTCCTCTCTCTCTCTCTCCCTCCCTTCCCTCCCCTCCCTCCCCACTACTCTCTCTCTCTCTTCTTCTCCATCTCTCTCCCTCTCTCTCTCTCTCTTCTCTCTTCTCTCTCTCTCGCTCTCGCCTCTCTCCTTTCCTCAACGCGACAGCTATTTCGCGAAGACTAATAAAACGTAAAGAGAAGAAAGAAAAGGATAAATAAGAAAAGGAAGAAGGCATAGAGATTTTTTTCAAGAGGGATTTTTTTCTTATTGATTTTTTTTTTTTATCTATTTTATTTATTTGTTGTATTTATTATTATTATTATTATTATTCATTTTATTTTTTTTTTTTTTTTTTTTTTTTTTTTTTTTTTTTTTTTTTTACGAGAAAGGCGACATTGTGTCCTTAACATTTGATTTCTTGCGACATTATTCTTTTTCGGTTATTTTCTCTCTCTCTGTTTTGGTTTTCCTCTTTCTCTCGTTT
>NW_020871963.1:116316-123816 GCF_003789085.1 Penaeus vannamei
ACTAATTTCAAGCGAAGAAAAAAGACTTAATAGGCTTCACTACACACTAGAAAGAGAGAATAGACAAAACAATAATGAAGCCGAAATGAGGGAATAAGAATAGGGATAATTTCAAAACAGAAAAACAAAAAACTAATTTTAAAGATTTCTTTTTTTAAGAAAAAGAGGGAATAAAAACAGAATGAAGTCAAAAGTAAACAATAAATAAAAAATAATTGTATAAGCAAATTAGGAAATAGAGAATAAAAACAAAAGCAAAAACGATACAAATCAAGAACAAAAACAAAATCCCAAACAAAGCCAAACTTCCAAGAAAAAAGATACAAGCAAATCAAGCATCACAAGACAATTTCAAGAAGACCTTCAGATGAGGAATTGAATCTTAGGAATCTTGAGGATTAGAAAGATTGGCCAGTCCCCAGAGACACGAGGGAAGGAGTTGGGGATATCTTGAAAATCCGAGAGGAGGAGGGAAAGGTGAGTCTGAAGGAGGGAGAAGGTCTTGGAAGGAGAATTCTTAAAAGGAGGAAGCCCAGAAGCAGGATGTCCCAGAAGGAGGGAGGGAAGGAGTCCAGATAGTCCCAGAAGGAGAGAGTGTCCCAGAAAGGATGTCCAGAAGGAGAGAGGATGTCCCCCAGAAGGAGAGAGGATGTCCCAGAAGGAGAGAGGATGTCCCAGAAGTCCCAGAAGGAGAGAGGATGTCCAGAAGGAGATAGAAAGGAGAGGATGTCCCAGAAGGAGGGAGGATGTCCCAGAAGCCAGAAGATGTTCCCAGAAGGAGGGAGGATGTCCCAGAAGGAGGGAGGATGTCCCAGAAGGAGAGAGCCCCAGAGGAAGAGAGGATGTCCCAGAAGGAGTGTCCCAGAAGGAGAGAGTCCCAGAAGGAGTGAGGATGTCCCAGAAGGAGAGAGGATGTCCAGAAGGAGAGAGAGGATGTCCCAGAAGGGGAGAGGAGTCCAGAAGGAGAGAGGATGTTCCCAGAAGGAGAGAGGATGTCCCAGAAGGATGTCCCAGAAGGAGAAGGATGTCCCAGATGTCAGAAGGAGGAGGATGTCCCAGAAGGGTGAGAGGATGTCCCAGAAGGAGAGAGGATGTCCCAGAAGGAGAGAGGATTCCCAGAAGGAGGAGGATGTCCCAGGAAGGATGTCCCAGAAGGAGAGAGGATGTCCCAGAAGGAGGGAAGATGTCCCAGAAGGAGGGAGGATGTCCCAGAAGGAGAGAGGATGTCCCAGAAGGAGAGAGGATGTCCCAGAAGGGGAGAAGATGTCCCGAAAGGAGAAGAGGATGTCCCAGAAGGAGGGAGGATGTCCCAGAAGGAGAGAGGATGATGTCCCAGAAGGAGGAGGAGTCCCAGAAGGGGAGAGGATGTCCCAGAAGGAGAGAGGATGGTCCCAGAAGGAGGAGGTCCCAGAAGAGAGAGGATGTCCCAGAAGGAGAGAGGATGTCCAGAAGGAGAGAGATGTCCCAGAAGGGGAGAGGATGTCCCAGAAGGAAGTGAGATGTCCCAGAAGGAGAGAGGGAGAATCCCAGAAAGAGAGAGGATGTCCCAGAAGGAGTGAGGATGTCCCAGAAGGGAGAAGAGGATGTCCCAGAAAGAGAGAGGATGTCCCAGAGGAGAGAGGAATGTCCCAGAAGGAGTGAGGATGTCCCAGAAGGAGAGAGGATATCCCAGAAAGAGAGAGGATTCCAGAAGGAGACCCAGGAGGAGAGAGGATGTCCCAGAAGGAGAAGAATGCCAGAAGGGGAGAGGATGTCCCAGAAGGAGGGAGGAATGTCCCAGAAGGAGGAGAGGATGTCCCAAAGGAGAGAGAATGCGAAGAGAGAGAGGATGTCCCAGAAGGAGGGAGGATGTCCCAGAAGGAGGTAGGATGTCCCAGAAGGAGAGAGGATGTCCCAGAAGGAAGGAGAGAAGATGTCCCAGAAGGAAGGAGAGTGTTTCAGAAGGAGAGAAAATGTCTTAGAAGGAGGGAAGGTTTCCTGGAAGGAGGGCCGACATCGAGGAGGGATTGGGGGAGTGTGAGGAGGGGGGGGGACTCTTATAAATTATTAGGATTGTAGGATGCTTCTGTAGTGTGTAGGTTGTATTTAATGTTTGTTGTGTGTGTGTGTGTGTTTCTAATGCATGTGTGTGTTTGTTGGTGTTTTTTATGTGTATGTTTCTGTTATTTTTTTTCGGGGGGGAGTGTCTGTTTCATGTGTGTATTTTTCTTGTGTGTATCTGTGCGTCTGGGTGCGTGTATTTGTTCAAGTAGTTTGTGTGTGTGTGTTTGTGCAATGAACACTGAGAGAATATGAAAGCGAAAGAGAGACAAAGAGAGAAAAGAAAAGACAAACACGCGGACAGAAAGATGATCAGGGAAGCAGAAAAAGACAAACAAGGAGGGAGAAGAAAACAAATAAGAAAGAACATGAAAGAGAAAGAGAGAAAAATAGAACAAGGAAAAGATAAAGGAAACGAAGAGGAGAGAAAGACAAGCGAAAAATAGTTTCTAACATTTTTTTCCTAAAACATAATGATAAAACAAAAAAGAAAGAAAATTAAGTAAAATTAAATTAAACAAGAATCTAAAAAATCTAAATAGAGTCAGAAATAAAATGGTTTCTCGAGTCCAGACCTAAAGTGATGACAACCACTTAACCTGTCATTGCGTCTGACATAATCTCACTGTTATTGTGATGACCCGCATCCATTCGCTTTATGCCTGTCATCCCTGTCATTAACGATTATGCTAAGATTACCAATGTCTTCTTCTTAGAAGCCATTCGAACATTTTGCTCCTAAGTGTCATCAAGGAATTTCCCATGACTCTCTCCCTTATCAAAGTGCCAAGTAATTTCTTCCATTATTCCACTACGTGACGCTTGGGCTTTGCAACCGTCTCGTCAGCGGCTCTTCGACGACCTGGTGGCTCGTGGTCCTCGCCTGCGGGACGTCGTCGGGAGCAGGTTGTTATGTTGCTGTTATGAGGTGTCTGGTATGGGGTTCTTTCGTCTCCGATGAGGGATTTCATGTTACATATACATGCATGCATATATACGCATATATGACTGTGTGTGTGTTATCAAATGCATTCAAATATATGAGGGTGTCTGGTTATGAATATATGAATATATATATATATATATATATATATATATATATATATATATATATATATATATATATATATATATATATATATATATATATATATATATATATATGTGTGTATGGTGTGTGTGTGTGTGTGTGTGTGTGTGTGTTGTGTGTGTGTGTGTGTGTGTGTGTGTGTGTGTGTGTGTGTGTGTGTGTGTGTGTGTGTTGTGTGTGTGTGTGTGTGTGTGTGCTGTACATAACATATATATATGCGTGTATATATATATCATATATATATATATATAATATATATATATACTATATATATATATATATATATATATATATTATATAATATATATATATATATATATATATTATATATATATATATATATATATATATATATATATATATATATATATATATATATATATATATATATATATATATATATATATATTATAATATGTGTGTGTGTGTGTGTGTGTGGTGTGTGTGTGTGTGTGTGTGTGTGTGTGTGTGTGTGTGTGTGTGTGTTGTGTGTGTGTGTGTGCGTGTGTGGGTGTGTGCGTATACATATAAACATTATGCATATCTAAGTTCGACTTATACCAACACAGCCTCAGCATTATCCCCGAATAGCAACCTGACCTTTCACGCGCTCATGTGTCCAAAGACCTTAGGCCTATATGACCCGTAGGCCTTCATAACTTCTCTCTCCTATCAATAATTCTTTACGTTGCCCTCCTTGCTGCCTTCGAGAATACGGTAGGCCTAGCTCGCCGAATTCATAAACGAGCCAATCTGCATATTATTAAATACATATTAAACACAATAGCATGAGGTGAACGTAATGTATTCATGTATACAGTGGTTGTCTCTATATTAGCAGGCAATGATCAATACATGAATGGCCTGCTTGACTCCACAGCAGTTCGGCTTCTCTCACTTTGTTTCGTCTCTTTCGTTATATATAGATAGGAATGTGTGTTTATATATTCGTTAGATAGATAGATAGATAGATGGGTAATAGAGAGAGAAAGGGGAAGGGAAGGAAGGAGAGAGAGAGAGAGAGGGAGAGAGAGAGAGAGAGAGAAGAGAGAGAGAGAGAGAGAGAGAGAGAGAGAGAGAGAGAGAGAGAGAGAGAGAGAGAGAGAGAGAGAGAGAGAGAGAGAGAGAGAGAGAGAGAGAGAAGAGAGAGAGGGAGAGAGAGAGAGGAGAGAGAGAGGAGAGAGGGGGGAGGGAGAGAGAGAAAGAAAGAGAGAGAGGGAGGGAGGAGAGAGAGGAGAGAGAGAGGGAAGAGAAGAGAGAGAGAAGGAGAGAGAATGAGAAACGGAGAGAGAAGAGAGAGAGAGAGAGAGAGAGGAAGAGAGAGTGAGAGAGAGGAAGAGCGAGAGAGAGAAAAAGAGTTGGAAATTACGGCTATAATCATTGAATGTAGATTTATTGTAGTGTTAATTTCCACACAAATGCAGACAGAATATGAAATGCTTTTTCAAATATTCTGCAACGTCATTCTACTTTCAATAAAGTTGTCAGCTGATATTTAGAATAAAACAGAGAGAGAGAGAATTATTTAAGTAGATAGATGAATACTGATAGAGTTAGAGAGCAAAGAAGAGAGAGAGAGAGGAGGGGGGTCTGGAGGAAGAGATATAAATAGAGAGAGAGGAGAGGGAGAGAGAAGAGAGAGAGAGAGAGAGAGAGAGAAGAGAGAGAGATGGAGGACGAGACATAGATAGATATAAGAGAGCGTGAGAGAGAGGGAGAGAGAGAGAGAGAGAGAGAGATGGAGGACGAGACATAGAGAGATAGAAAGGGGGAGGAAAGAGAGAGAGAGGGGGGGGGGAAGGGAGGAAGGGAGGTATGCATATAGATTAAGATATATATTCAGATAGATCGTGTTTACGTGTATGCTTTTATATGCATGAATGCGCGGCCGGGGATCCCTTAAAAGTCTACGGGCGAAAACCCAGACTTCATTTACAAGTCTTCGGCGGGATATTCTCGTCACGTCTTAGACGATATCACACAGGCCTCCGGAATCCTCCGCTCACAGCAAGACTTCTTTCTTGCAAGGAACATCACTCCTCTCAGCTTATCTTCCGGCTCATCTTTCTCCAAGTTGCAGACTTACATTGCAACGAAAAAGATGACTTCTTATCCAACTTTTTTTTTTTTTTTTTTTTTTTGGGCGCAGTGTCCCTTTGAGGCGCAAGACGGATCAGATTTGCGCAACTATTCACCAGATTGGATTTGCAGAGTCGGGATAGCTGGTGTTATTATATCCCGGAGCGCTTCTGGGCTAATGGGATACCTGCGTCAATTCGAATAGCTGAAGCCCTGAACTCTCCGATAATATCAGTCGCTGTAGAGAGTGAGGGAAAGGGTGGTTGTATACGTCTGATGCATATGTGTGCTAATCATATCTATTATCTTTATCAATTATCCTATCTCTATCATATTCATATCTGTTATCCTTATCAATAATGTTCATTATCATTATCATCATCATTATTTTTATCATTTTTATATTTCTTATCATTTTTATCATTATTATATTGTCATTATTTATTATCATTATTATTATCATTATTATCATTATCATTCATCATCATCAATTATTTATCATTTTATTATCATTATCATCATTATCATTATTATTATCATTACCATTATTATTATAATTATCATTATTAGCATTCATCATCCTTATATTATTATTATCATTATAATTTATCATTATTATTGTCATTGTTATTTCATTATCATCATTATCATTTTATCATCATCATGATTATCATTATTATCATTATTATCATTATTATCATTATTATTATTGATCATTATTATTATTATTATCATCCTATTATTATCACTATTATTATTTATTATTATTATTAATTATTATTACTATTATTACTGTTACTATTATTCATTATTATCATTATCATCATGCTTTATAAATCATGATTATTTATCCTTATCTTTATTTTCGTCATTGCTATTATCATTAATGTTGTTATTGCTATTTCATCCGTTATCATTATTGTTATTATCAATATTTTTATCATTACTATCATCATTATTATTACTATTATTATTTAGTGTAAAAGGTCAAGTCAGGTCAGTCGGAGAGAGAGAGGCTTTGTGGTGACAAACCTTTTGGATTCTGAACTGACTGACTGGTGCTTCTCGTGCTGTGGCGGGTTGCTTCTGTTTTGCCAAGTACGGGTGTGGTGTGTTGTCTTACTTATTGTTTATGTTTTGAAAGATTTATGCGTAATAAATGGTTTCTCTTTTTATGGAAGCCTTTTGTCTTACTTATTGTTTGTGTTTTGAAAGATTTATGCGTAATAAATGGTTGCTCTTTTTATGGTTGTTGTTTTTTTATGTTGTCTTTTTAGTCTGTCTGTGATGGTCTTTCATTGTCTTTTCTCTTGTGATTGCAGGATCGCTCTAAATCACCCGAGAGTCATCACCAAATACGTCAAACCCACATAGACATTACCTGTAACTTGGGCAACACTCTACCAAGTCAACATCTATAACTCTACGGAGTTTATGATTACCCGTATAATTATGATTATCATTATCATTGTTGTTATTATTTCCGTTATTGTTATCAGCATCATTATTTGTATTATTATTGTTATTTTTATAATTCTTATCATTTCATTTTTTTTCTTATTATCATTACCATTATCATTTATCATATATTTACTAATATTACTGTAATTTCTATCATCATCATGATCACGGTTATCATTATCGTTATTATTATCACCATTATAATTATTTATTTTCATGATTATCATAGTTGTTTAAAAAAGACATATTCTTACAAAAAACACATTTCACAGCAACTGGTATTGCACGAATATCACTGCATTTTTTTTTTTTCCTCTTTCTCTCTACTTCGCAAAAGTGAATTCCACGTACTGTAAATACCCAACACATAAAATTCCGTACTGCTGACAGCAAGCAGATTATGTTGTATTAACTTTTTTCTGCCTCGGCTGACTCCTGATCTGCAGAGAATGGAGATATCTGAACTCAATTTTTTGTTCTTCATTTCTTTCTTTTTCTGAAAATTGTGATTATAATACCATGGCTAAGTTACATATGGTGAAGCAGTTGTTTTTTTGTTGTTGTTGTTGTTGTTGTTGTTTGTTGTTACTATTACCACTATCATTATTATAATTATTATTATTATCATTATTATTATTATTGTTATTATCATTATTATTATTAATGTTATCATCATTATTATTATTGTTATCATTATTATATTATTATTATTATTATTATCATTATTATTATTATTATCATCATCATCATCATCATTATCATTTATCATTACTATTATTATCATTTATGTTATTATTATCATTATCATTGTTACCATTATTGTTATTATT
>NW_020871967.1:0-27500 GCF_003789085.1 Penaeus vannamei
GGAGGGAGAGGAGGGAGGTAAGGAGGAAGAGGAGGAGGGAGGAAGGGAAAGAGAAAGGGTGGGATGGAGACGGGATGGGTGAGGAAGGGAAAAAAAGGAGAGGGAGGGAGAAAGGATGGAAAGACAGAGAGGGAGAAGGGAAAGAAACAAAAATAGAAAACGAATATCGACGAAGAGACAAAGAACACGAAATAAGAAAGAGACAAAAAAAAATTCCGAACCAGCACCAGAGACGACGAGACACCGGCCCCGAGAATGACGGATTTAACACCATTAGATTATCGTCCATTACCTGTGAGTGGTTTAATGGTGGGAACGGATATCGCAGGATGGGTTCCTCCTCCACGCTCCACCGCCATCCCCTCGAAGGATGCCTCAAGAAACATCCCCTTTCCCGAAGGATAGTTGAAGGAGAAGGACAGACTGTGGCTTTCGGTGTAGGATTTCGACAGAGGAAGAGACTAGGGGGTGGGGTTGGGGTGGGGGTGGGGGTTGAAATCCTTTTAAAAGGAGTGTCGGGTCTTTTTGGAAATAATAGAATTCGTGTAGGGAAAAAAGTAATGGATAGTAAAAGTATCAATGAAATAAAATAAAATAAAATTTCGTTAGACTCAATATCCGATTTCATCTTAATAATAATAATAATAATAATAATAATAATAACAATAAAACGAAAGGAATAGAAAAAAATCGATTTACCTTCATGCAAATTCATGCAAAAGACGTCGAGAAATCATCCAAGAGAATATTTTTCCCATTTTTTCCCTAAATTAATGTTAATCGTATTCGTCGGATTCGGCGAGTGGCCCAAGATGGCGGTCAATTACCCAGGATTCGTGGCCTGAAAAAAAATAATTATTTCAATGGCGATGCTTTTCCTTTTGTTTGAGGGATCATCTGTTTTTAATTTGCTGGTACAAAACTGGTTAATTATAAAACGATATTAGTTGGGTTATCACACTGTTAATCGCACGATTTTTTCTGTATCAATTATGTAACGCATTTTTATTTTGTAATCACTGTTTATATAAACGATTTTTTGTGGTTATCACTACGTATCATGTAACGTTTTTCTGGTATTGTCAGTGCTCCACATTTTGTATCTGGTGATTGTCATGTACGATTTTATTCTGGTATTATTGTTAATGTACTGTATTGATATTACCCTTACATCTTTATCATAACAACTACATCAATGATATGAGATGTTCCATTTGGTTAATTTGATCAGGGAATCAGTCATTGTATTTTGCGTCCACTTTTCACATCATCATCCAGTCTATGGAGAAAACGGTCAGTTGCTGTTGTTTTTGTAATGTATCATTCAATATTCAATTATCTTTATTAGCCTATTTTTGACGCCAAAGACTCATAAGAAAAACTGAAAATATACAAAATAATGAAAGAGAAAAAATAAAACAACCAATAAAAAAGATAACGGTTTACGAATATCCATTGGGTTAATGAGTTTGAGAAACACGAGGTAAGAATAGTATATAGTACTTAGAACCATTTATCCATGGCGTTCCTCACATAACCATATTGAGCCGCAGTCCCTCAAACGGGCTATGGGTTGAACACCTTACGTTAGTAGAGAGTTATACTTCGCGAATTGATTAGCCTGGATGATTAAGCCTAATTAGTAGTTTATCTGTTCACTTGGCGTAGTTCTATTTGTGGTGTTTGGTACATATGTTATTCGTCTGTTAAAAAAGGATAGACAAGAAGGAGAGGTGAAAAGAGGAGCTACCGTAGTTGTGGAGGACTTGTTCTTCTGGGTTTTCAAACAAAACAAAAGACATAAAAGGAGGCCCTACGTTGAAGTCTGATCACGCTTCATGTCGAGACGTGGGCTCGCGCATGTCGTGAATGTCGTCAAAGAACTGATCGCGAAAAATATAGTTTATTATTCTAATGATATATATGTTTAATTAGATTTGAAACTTTGTTGTTTTTTGTGTTGGTTTCTCCCAATATATTAGTTCTGTCTTAGCCTATATCGTATTTCTATCTTATTCTGAATTCTACATAAAATCATTCGTTACCTATTAAAACCATCACAAGTACCACACACTACACAATTGGTATCGTCACTACCAATTTACCGTTTAGTTTTTGTGTGTTCTGGGGGTGTGATACACACTCATGCATGTGTGTGTGGGTGGTGAGGGAGGTTGTTGTGTTTTGTTTTGTTTTGTTTTTCTTGTTCAAAGATCACTACTCCTCACACACACACACCACATCAGTTGTCTTGCATACATACTTATTTGTTTTGTTTTTTGTTTTTTTGTTTGTTCCGTGTTTGTTTGCGAGCACACAGTGAAGTTTTGTTCCGATTTTGTATCTTCTATATTAGGGTGCCTTCTGCCGTTCCTATCGGCACGTAAGCGGATAGTTGTGCGTGACTTAGGGCATGTTATCCGTGCGGTAACCGCAAAGCAGTGAAGCACTTGGAGGGTCGTTGTTGTAGTGCTAGAAGCTGACGCCCGGTGGGAGACAATGTACGCGCGTCTCATCTTTTTCAGTTTCTAATGACGGTATCTATTTGAGTGCTTGAAAGGGGAAGGCGGTGTTGGAGATGACATTCGCTGTGTCGCCGCTCGCCCGGGTGTTGCGCGCTTGAGGGTGTGGAAGGTGAGTTGTCAATGAGAAGAAGGGAAGAGGGAGGGGAGAGGGAGGAGGAGGGAGGGGAGGAGGAGGGAGGAGGGGAAAGAGAAAAGAAGGGGGGGGGGGGGGAAAGGGGGGGGGGAGGGAGGAGGGAGAGGGAGGGGTGAGCGCGAGGGAGGAAGGGGGGAAGGGAGAAAGGAGGGGGGAGAGGGAGGGAGGGAGAGAGGAAGGTATGGTTCGGCGTGTGGTGGTGAGTTCTTGGCATGAAGTTGGTAGTGAGAGGAGAGCAGGGAGGGGGAAGGGGATGAATAGGAGGAGGGGATGGTGTTTTAGAGTGGTGGTATGCGGAGGCTTTCTGATATTGCGAGAGGGACAATGGTTATTATTTTTGCTTGGCTATTGTTTTGTAGATTATTTTCTAATTTGGGAGTTAGTAGAGGATATTGCATTTTTTTTTCATTTTTTGTGTTTAGGGTGGTTGTATATGCGGGTGAAGCAATGTTTTTTAACGAGGGAGGAGGGCCCAGGGGCAGGTGACTGTTGGTTAGGGAGTGTGTTGGTGAGGTTTGGGGGTGGATGGGTCGATTATCCGCGATTGGTTGAATGAATGTAGATCATGGGTGCGTGTAAAGAATGGAGGTTATGCGTGAGGGATATGTAGTTGATAGAATAATAGAGGGTTGAGTTGCAGATGTAATAGGGGTGGTCGGATCAACTGTGCGCCATAGTAGGACGATGCCGTGAACCAGTAGAGTAACTGATTTGTTAGGAGTTTATAGATACAAACGTGAAGTATTGGAGAGTAGAATATAGGGAAGGGAGATTCAGAGAAATGGAATTATATATATATAGTATATAGTTTATGGAGTTTTCGTGTCTTATTTTGATTTATTGGGTTGTTTTTTTACCGGGATTTTGTATCCGTTTTTTTTTTATTTATTATATTATTCATTATTTTAAATCTAAATATTTTCACATTTTATGAGATTCTTCATTATACTATATTTGTTCTATTATATATTTTATATTTTTTCATATTCTTATAATATATTTTGTATAATTATTATATTAGTAATATCATAATTTTTTTCATCAGCTCTCATCCATTATAGTTGTTATTAATCGAGTATTTAATTCATCTTATTATTATAAGTGTATTTTTCTACTTTATCTATTTTTATTATTATTATTAGTATATTACTATATTTTATAGATTTATTGATTATATTATTTTTATTAATTTTTTTAAGTATAGGTATATATTAAATTTTATTATTAATTATCATTTTTACTATAATTATATTTTAATTTATCCTATCAATTCTGATCTGTATTATCTTTATTTTTATTTCATATTTCCAATTATCTCTATTATATGTCTGATTATGTGTTATTTAATTATTATTGTATTTGTTATTATCTATATTTACTTTTATATTATATATTATACTTTTATATTATTTTATCTATTCATCTATTTGTATATTCTTAATTGTTCTGTTTTGTTAGAGGAAATTTTTTTCTATATCTTGTTATTTATTTTATCTGGTGCTGTAGAGCGGGAGAGATAGTTTGACGAGAGTTGAGGGTATGAAGGGGGAAAGAGAGAGGGAAGCGGAGGGAAATTTATGATTCATTTGTATGGGAAAATGGGAAGGAGAAAGATAATGTTGATGTATTTTTCATCAATGAAGTGGTAAAGAGAGGAGAAGAGAGGAGAGAGAGAGAGAGGAGAGGACGGAAGAGAGAGAGAGAGAGAGAGAGAGAAGAATTTGTTGGATTTAAGATGTATATGATGTATTTTTATGTACTGATAGTATAGTGGTTCAAGACTTTTTACGAGATAGATATTGAGATTGTTTTGAGAGATTTTAGATCTGTTTTTTTTGGGAGAGTAGTATCTTTAGATTCTTTTTTCTCTTATGTTTTTTTTTTGTGCGGGCGGAGAGAAGGAGGAAGCAGCAGAGAGGAGAGAGTGAGACGAGGACGCGAGCGATCCGGAGCGGAGGAGGCGAGCAGACGGAAGGGAAGAGAGACGACGTGAGATATGGCATTGGGTAAGGTCTGGAGTATAGTCTACGTGTTTCTGAATTCCTTGAGTCATGAGAGAGGTAGTATGTCTAGATGGTTGGAATGTCTATTATACTTTTGGGTTTGGGCTTAGTAGTTTGTATTGTCTGTTTGTGTCTTGTCTTTTATCTTTTTATTCTTTTTTTTTTTTTGTGAGTTTTTGGGTGGTTTTTTTTTTTCTTTTTTGCTTTGGATGAAGACCTCTTATTTGTGGTGGTTATTAGTTAGTATATGTTGTCTTTTTTAGTAGGTGATTTCTCTTTATCGATTTCATCTATTATTTAGGATTAGTATCGTTTATGTTTATTTTTTTTTTTTTGTTGGTTTATTGGTGTGTTTTTTCTACTGTTTATTTTATCTATTCTTATTGGTAGTGTGATTCTTATGTTGGGTGTTTTTTTGTTTCTGCAGGGAGTAGAGATAGACTAGATAGTCATGAATTTGTTATTTTTGATCTAGTTTCAATTTCTTTATCTATTCAGTTTTATTTTGATGTTTGTTAGGTTTAGGAATGGGTATAATGTATGTGTTTAATGTTGATGTATGGTTAATGTTTGGAGTTAGTTATTTTTCTTCTCAGTTAATGTGGGTTTTTCTTCAATTTTGTTATTTATAGCTTTACTCTTTCTGTCTATCTTATTTCTAGATTTTGTAGTAATTGAGAATTGGATTCAGATCGTAGAGATTGAGATGAAGAAGAAGAGAAGATTGATCGATGCAGTAAGAGAGAGAGTGATGAGTAGAAAGAGAAGAGAGGTTATTAAAGGAGTTTTATTAGGATGGTTTATGTTATTAATTTTTATGTAAGAGATGTATATTACTTATTTTTTTTATTATTATGGAGTCTTAGTTGGGTTGTATCATGGATGTGTCATTGGAATTTTCAACTTTCTTTTTCTTTCCACTGTGTCTTGCTAGTCTTATATGGGTAGTTATTTGACCAGGTAGAGGTAAGTTGGATGTTAGGTATTAATAGAGGAGAAAGCTGTATTGGTTGGGTCACAGCCACTGGTTTTAGTGGTAGAGATTAGTAAGAATTAGAGCAGACGTGACTGTAAGATCGTTTATGTATTGTTGTAAGTTTTAGTATTTGATTCTTTGATAAGTGTAACGTATATGATGAGAGGAAAGAGCCGTACCAGAATGGGCAGAGCGTCGGAAACGTTGGTGGTGGGAAGTCCCGCGCACCAGGAGCGGTGCTGGTGGGTGCGTGTGTGGCCTACCTGGGGGTAGAGGAAGAGAGAGAGAGAGAGAGAGAGAGAGAGAGAGAGAGAGAGAGAGAGGAAGCGAAACGCAAGAAAGGGAGAAACAGTGTATCGTAGGTCGGGTTTAGGCGCTCGGGGGCCGCGGTGGTATTCGAAGGATGATATGTCGTTTGTTCGATATTTTCAGTTTTCTATTGTTTGGTGGTCTTGTTCGTGGGAATTGCGCGCACTCAGGTTGTGGAGGTTGGTTTCTGTTTGCTGCATGATTCACAACAAAGTATTGCAGGATAAATAGAAAGGCGATCGTGGAGCTCTTCCGCTTAAAACAAACACTTTAGTCGTTTGTGCTAATAACAACCGACCAGTTACTTCCGGGTCTTGCTTGCAATGTGGATCACACGTAATTAAACACTTAGCTGTATATTTGCAATTCACGCTCGGAGGTGGCAGCGCTTTAAGAGCCCTTCATTCATTAGGTCCTTTTGAACTTGCCCATGAATAGTTATATCTTGCAAGTAAATTGGTATAGTCATTTACTTGCTAATGCTAAGTTACTTCCATGGTGAACAAATTTTAAGCGTCGTAGAATATTGACTGTAAAATTTAGGGACAATCGCGCACCTAGAGAAAAGTCAATGATAGGGAGTTCGCCCGAGCGAAGTGAACTGAAAGCGCACAGAATGGCATTAATATGATGGATAGAAGCAGTTACAACATGAAATTATGTATGCACCAGTTGACATTTCGGACGACATAAAGATTCCTCAATACGGCATTTATTAATTGCAAATTTGGTCCCTTTATCGAAAACAATATGAGTAATATTAATAATCACCTGATATCTCAATCCATTGATAGAAATAGAGCCTATCAGGACAACTCGCACAGAGCCCATAGAAGAAAACTATTCTCATATATCTTTTGGGTATTTCTCTTAAAACAACAGAAGTAGTATTAATCACTTTGAAATACTAGAAACTAGGCCTATACACTACACTCCAGAAAGGCCCTGGATGGGGCGGAAGTATTCATAAAAAGTCTTTGGTCCTGAGACTCTCAGATACACTACGAATCGGCGCGGCATATGATGATTTTTAGATGAAGGACTCATATAAGGATTTCATTTTACCATGTAAAGTGGCGGACAAGGATACAAGTAACCTTCTGTCGTAGGATATTGATTAGAAGTGGACTTGTTTTGTTTAGCGATGGTTTTTCTCTGATCAATCAGGTTGTGATTTCAGCTTTTTGCTATCTCTTCTGCGCTCATTTAATACTTGTTCTGCTTTTGTTCCTGTTCTAGTGAACTCTGTATTTTGTTTAATAATCTCTTTTCTATATCTCTGCTCATTCTCTTGCATTTTTCTCTTTCTCATTCCTTATCTTCTACCATTTCTGGCTTTGTTTCTTTTCTACGCGTCGGCTCAGGGTCGAGCAATTTTTCCATAATTACAGGGCTTACTGCGTTCCATTTTCAACCTCTTCACATATGGGTTTTTATTCTTTCTTTTCCGATCTTGGCTGTCCCTTTCTCCCCTCCTACCCTCCTCTCCCTCTCTCTCTCTTCCGTTCACGACTTCCAGTTTAACGATTCTCGCGTCAATATAGCTAGCGTGTTCCAGCTTCTCGTGATATTTCTCATTCGGCCGTAGTTTCCGCTAAGCTTATCTTAGTGAGTCCGCCTAGCGTGTGTTATTTCTGTTGGCCCTAACATTAAAATTGGCATAAACCTGCTATAGAATAGATCTAACACGCGTATCTGACTTTATGATGCAGTAGCGTCTTATTTACCATTATGATTCGAGTAGTTGTCAATTTTCTTGTTTGAATCTCGTCTGAGTTTCTTCAAAGACCGTCCATTGGATCTTTCTCTCGTAATTTCGCTGATTGAAAGTCAGGCGTGGGGTATAGTTATCTATGGCGTCGATTTTCTGTCTCTTGCAATGTGCACGCGGCAGAATCCTGTGGTGTAGTCTGGGAGCAGTCAGATCCGCAGAGCCCATCTCATCTAGAGGCTAGGCACTTTGGTAGGACTTTTACGGAGTTGGAGAATCGTTAGTCGGCTCCTGTCGAATTAATGGGGAGCGTTATCCTCATAGAATACAACATGGAGGTTGAATCTCTCTCTCTATTCATGCGTGGCTGTGTCATATCTTGTTTTATTCTTCTCTTCTATCATACTATGGCTGATTTCTTCCCGTGAATTCGGCAATACGAGACAAAAATGATTAGTTTCGTCAGATGGACGGATGGACCAAGACCGTAATGCCCACCCCGTCTCTTCTCCCTCTCACATTGAAAAAGAATCTATAAAAAATATCCAATCATAAATCTCTCCGATTCACTTCTTCTTCTCTTCTCTCTCTCACGCCATCTCACCCTCCCCTCTCCTCCTCTCTCTCAGCTCGCCTGCACCGTGAACATCGCTCTTTTAAGTGTGAATCTTCCACGTCACTTCCAAGGCAGTATTTACGCACCGTGAAGAAGGCTCGACTTGGCTCGGGATGTGTAAAGGATTCTGAATTCGATTTCCTTTTAGTGTGGTCGGATATGCGGTGCTATGTGTGTGTGGTGTGTGTGTGTGTGTGTGTGTGTGTGTGTGTGTGTGTGTGTGTGTGTGTGTGTGTGTGTGTGTGTGTGTGTGTGTGTGTGTGTGTGTGTGTGTGTGTGTGTTTGTGTGTGTGTGCGCGCCGCGCGCGTGTGAGTAGAGTAGTTCAATCTGACCTTGTAATCTGACAGTCATGACCCATTACGTGTATTTGACACAGCGAAAAAATATATACGTCATCGGCATAATAAAGATGCCTAATATATCAAACATGCATACGTGTCTCATCATAAATATATTTGCACAGTTTTCGAAAACGAAGCCACAGCAAAAATCATCTTATAAACCAAAATTTTATTCCATGACTCGCGAAAAAAGAAAATAATCCAAACAAACCAATAAACTAAAAAAAAAAAAAAAAAAGAAAGGGAAAAAGAAAAAGAAAAAGAAATAAACATAATAAATCAAGCAAAAAGAGACAATCCACACGAACGGAAAATGGATTCGTGGCGACTCAGGACTGGAAACCCACCCGGCTGCCGCTGAGTCACTCGAGAGTCGAAGGTTCCTGGTAACTCGACGTCGAATGCCTTGCGAGTTGGAGTCCGTGTCTAACGACGCCGCCGAACCGATCATTTCTCTTTCCTGCACCGTCAGGAGGGCTCTATAAATATTCAGTAAAGAGCCGAGGCCACTGCGGTGTGATTCACTTTGTCTCTATCTCTGTCTCTCTCTATATAAATATTTATGTCTTTGTCTGTATCCGTATCTGTCTCTGTCTCTGTCTTTATCTGTATCTGTATCTCCATCTCTGTCTCTTTCTATGCCTCTACCTCTATCTCTGTTTATGTCTTTATCTCCGCCATGTATCTATCTCTATCTCTCTGCCTCTATCTCTATTTCTGTCTCTGTCTCTGCCTCTATCTCTGTCTATGTCTCTGTCTCAATCTGTCACTGTATCTGTATCTGTATCTCTGTCTCGATCTCTGCCTCCATTTCTATCTCTGTCTCTCCCTCCTCCCTCTTTCTCTTTCTTCCTCGAGGGGATAGACAAGCGAAGAGAGGGAATGGGAAGGAGTAGGAACGGAAACCGAGTCACATTTTTTTCTTCTTCTCTTTTTTTTTCTTCTTCTTCTTCTTTCATTTTTTTCTCTCTTTTTTCTTTCATGTGAATTGATTTCTTAATTCAAGGACGATGTCTCGAGGATGGTTTTATGGATGACTGGTAGGATGTTGAGATGGATGTGCGAATGCTATCGGGGTCTACGATGGATTATCTTTCTTTCTTTCTTTCTCTCCCCCCCTTTCTCCCTCTCCCTCTCTCTCTCTCTCTCTCATTTTCTCTTATCCTCTTTCTCTCCCTTTCATTTCCATTTCCGCTTTCTCTCTCCTTTTTTACTCTCATTCCCTCATTCTCTATTCTTCTCCCTTTCTCTCTCGCCCTCTTTCCCTTCCTACATTCTCGTTCTCTTTGCCTATTCCGTCTCTCTCTCCCTATATCTATCTCTCTCCCTTTCTCCCTCTCTCCCTCTCCTTCCCTTCCTCTCTCTGCCTCCCTTTTACGGAGAGAGTGAATGTGTGCGCGGGGGTTAACGTGTATGGGAAGCTGTATGTGTCAACGGAAAAGCGAAGGAAGTCATAAAAGAAGCAAGTTTCTCATGGCTTCCTCGAATGAGCAATGGGGGGGGGGGATGATGCTCTCTTTAAAACACAACCGCACGACTTGCTCGCTTTCTCCTTTCTTTTCTCTCTTTCTCTCTTCTCTTTTATCTCTCTCCTCTCTCTCTCTCGTTTTTTTCTTCTTTTTCTTTCTACTTCTACTTTTCTTTTCATTTCTTTTCTTATCTTTTTTCTTCTTTCTCTCTTCTCTCTCTCTCTCTCTCTCTCTCTCTCTCTCTCTCGCTCTCTCTCTCTCTCTCTCTCTCTCTCATCTCCTCTCTCCTCTTCTCTCTCTCTCTCTCTCACGCACACGCACACGCACACGCACACCGCACACGCACACGCACACGCACACGCACACAAATGTACGAATGTACTTTTAGTCGATTCTTTTCCTTGTGCATCTGTATTTTCCTTAAACCTTATTTTACTTTATTCCATATAATCTTTTTCATTTCATCTTATTCCCCTTTATATTACATTGATTTCAATCTAATTTATTTCCGTATTTTTACTTTACCTATTCCATCTCTTAAAAAAAAAAAAAAAAAAAAAAAATAATAACATATAATATACATTTTTCTCTATTCTAGCACAGCAGGATAAGCCCCCAACCCTTTCATTCACAGTCAACCCCCACTAACCGTAATTTCCCCGACTCGAAATTAACAATAATAACACGAATTAAACCGATTTCACGCACGAATTAATCCGAACTGCAAATGCCCGGCGTCGTAAATCCCCCCCAAATAATACGACTTGACTGAGACAAAACCGCTGCTGAGCAAAGATGATATCAGTTTTAAAAGCTCGAGAAAGAACAGAAGAAAAAGAAAAAAAATCCAGTACGTTTTTTTTTTTCGATCGCCGACATGGATATGGTTCACCGAACAGCCAACGCGGTGCCACCAAACGTTTCTTGTTGAAAAATGAAAAAAAAATATATGATGGAAATACATAGAGAGCTAGAGGATAGACAGCTAGACAGATAGACTGATAGATAGGTAAAAAAGATAGACAGATCGTTATAGACAGATAGACAAACCAACAGAGAGAGAGAGAGAGAGAGAGAGAGAGAGAGAGAGAGAGAGAGAGAGAGAGAGAGAGAGAGAGAGAGAGAGAGAAGAGAGAGAGAGAGGAGAGAGAGAGAGAGAGAGAGGAGAGAGGGAGAGAGAGAGAGAGAGAGAGGAGAGAGAGAGAGGAGAGAGAGAGGAGAAGAAAGAAAAAGAGAAGAGATAGAAAGAGAGAGAGAGAGAATCATTTCCGAAACCACCGTGTAATGCAGAATGTGTATTTTTCGTCAGGTCTTGAAGAGGGAGGGAGAGGGGGACAAGAGAGAGAGGGAACTAATGGGTGAGGGAGAGGGGAAGTAATGGGTGAGGGAGGGTGGAGGCAATGGGTAAGGGCGAGGGGAGTTAATGACGAGGGAGAGGGTATGGGTAATGGGTGAGGGAGGGGGCTAATGGGTGAGGGAGAGGGAGGGGAGATGGGGAGGAAGTTAACACGGTGAGGGAGGCTCTGGAAGAGGGGAGTGAATGGAGTAAAGGGAAGGATAAGGAAAGGAACAAGGGGTAAGAAGAGGGCAGAAGGAGGGAGGGAAGGAAGTAAAGAACAACGTAGAAGAAGAGAATGGTAGAGAAAGAAGGGGGTGGGAAGATAAAGAGAAGGGAAAGAAAAGAAGAACAGGAAAAGAAGAAACAAAAGGAAGGAGAAAGGGAAAAAAAAAAGAAAGAAATGAAGAAAGAAAACAGAAGATTGAGAAAGACGAAAAGATGAGAGAAAAAAAAAGGAAAGAAGAAAGAACGGAAGAAAGGCGACAAGAGAAAAAACACAAAAAAGAGAAAGAATAGAAGGCGAAAAAAAAAACAAACCGAAAAAAAGAAAAGACCGAACAGAGACAATCAAACGAGACAAAGAAAAAAGAATAGGAAGGAAATTGAGAATTGTAGAGGGAAACCAAAATCCAAGCCACTGTAATCCTCAAACGTCTTATCCTCTGCTACGCAATCCAATCGTGACGTGTCATAGCAGACTAATCACGATAGTTATCTCGCGGTTTATTCAAACAAAGACGCCGCGACTGGCTTTTTGTTTGTTTGTTTGTTGGCTTCTCTAAGGACGCTAAACATGGTGCTAAGACGTGGCTGCAAAAACCTCTTGTTTGAGGTAACGGACCTACACTGATCATTTGGCCAAACAATTATTGTTTTCTTTTTCTCTCTCTCTTTCGTTCTGTTTTTCGTTTTTCTCTCTTTCTTTCCATGTTCTTTCTTTCTATTTCTTTTTTTCTTCTAATACTTCTACTCCATTATCATCTTCTCCAACTCCTTCTTCTTCTTTTCTTCCTTTCCCTTCTTCCACCCCCTTCTTCTTCCCCTTCCTCCACCTTCCTCCTCCCTCTTCCACATTCCACCTCCCTCCTCTCCTTCTTCCACCTTCTCCCTCCCCCTTCCTTCCCTTCCTCCTTCCTCCTTCCTCCTCCCCACACGCAACAAGTTCCAGCACCCAGACGCGGCGTGTTACGGCGTGAGTCATGACCTACTGAAGAGAAACAAGTGACGGTCGATATCCGTGCGCGACAAGAGGGCGCTTGTTCAAATTTCTCTCTCTCTCTCTCTCTCTCTCTCTCTCTCTCTCTCTTCTCTCTCTCTCTCTCTCTCTCTCTCTCTCTCTCTCTCTCTCTCTCTCTCCTCTCTCGTCTGCGGTGGAGTGTTGAGACGTTTCGACGTTATCCGCACCTTGGACCTCTGTGCGAATTGCCTTGAGTCGTAGGATCGGCGGGGATAGGTCACGTGACGGGAAGCCTAAATCTGTCTGTTTGTTTGCTTGTCTGTTTGTCCGTCTGTCTCTCTATCTGTTTGTTTCTTTTCTCTCTCTTCTCTCTCTCTCTCTCTCTCTCTCTCTCTCTCTCTCTCTCTCTCTCTCTCTCTCTCTCTCTCTCTCTCTCTCTCTCTCTCTCTCTCTCTCTCTCTCTCTCTCTCCGTTTCGTTCTGTTCTCCATTTGTCCGTTTCTCATTTTTCTGCTTCATATTTTACTCTTTTATCTCCTCTCTCTCTCACTCCGTTTNTCCTCCCTCCCTCCTCCCTCCTCCCTTCCCCATCCCTTTCCCTCCCTCCCTCCTCCTCCCTTGCCCCTCTATTTCTCTCTTCTTCTTCTCCTATTACTCTCTCTCTCCCTCCCTCTTTCCTCTCCCTCACTCTCTTCCTTCCCTCCCTCTCTCCCTCCCTCCCTCCCTCCCTCCCTCCCTCCTCCCTTCCTTTCTCTTTCCCTCTTTCCCTCTTTCTCTCTTTCCTTCTTTCCCTCTCTCTCCCTTCTCCATTCTCTCTCCCCTTCTCTCCACCTCTTTTCTTCCTTTCCTCTCTCTCTCTCCTTTCCTATCTCCATCTCTCTCCTTTCCTCTCCTCTCCTCTTTCTCTCCCTCTCTCCCTCCTATTCCTCTCCTCTCTCTCTTCCTTCCTCTCTCTCCCCTTTCCTCTCCTTCTCTCCCATCCTATTCCTCTCCTCTCTCTCTTTCCTCTCCTCTCTTCTTCCTTTCCTCTCCTCTCTCTCCTTCCTTCCTTCTCTCTTTCTTCCTTCTCTTCTCCTTTCTCTCCTCTCTTCCTTCTCTCCCCTCTCTCTCCTTCCTCCTCCTCTTCCTTCCTTCCTCTCTCCCTTTCCTCTCCTCTCTCTCCTTTCCTTCTCCTCTCTTCCTTTCCTCTCCTTCTCTCTCCTTCCTCCTCTTCTCTTCTCTCCTCTTCTCTCTCTCCTCTCTCTCCTCTTCTCTCTTCTCCTCTTCTCTCTCCTTTCCTCTCCTTCTCTCCTTTCCTCTCCTCTTTCTCTCCTTTTCCTCTCCTCTCTCTCCTTTCCTCTCCTCTCTCTCCTTTCCTCTCTCTCTCTCCTTTCCTTCCTCTTCCTCTCTCCTCTCTCTCCTCTCTCCTCCTTCTCTTTCTCTCCTTCCTCCTCTCTCTCTCTCTTTCCTCTCCTCTCTCTCCTTTCCTCTCTCTCTCTCTCCTTTTCCTTCCTCTCTCTCCTCTTTCCTCTCCTCTCTCTCTCCTCCTCCTTCTCTCCTCTCTCTCCTTTTTCCTTCTCCTCTTCCTCCTCTTCTCTCCCTTCCTCTCTCTCTCCTCTCTCTCCTCTTTCTTTCCTCTCTCCTTCTCTTCCTTTCTCTCCTCTCTCTCCTCTCCTCTTCCTTCTCTCCTTTTCTCTCTCCCTCTCTTCTCCTTTCCTCTCCTTCTCCTCTCCTTTCCTCTCCTCTCTCTCCTCTCTCCTCTCCTTCTCTCTCCTTTCCTCTCCCTCTCTTCTCCTCTCTTCCTCTCCTCTCCTCTCCTCTTCTCTCTCTCTTCTCTCCTCTCCTCTTCTCTCCTTCTCTCTCCTCCTTCTCTTCTCCTTTCCTCTCCTCTCTCTCCTTTCCTCTCCTCTCTCTCCTTTCCTCTCCTCTCTCTCCTTTCCTCTCCTCTTCTTTCCTCTCTCTCTCTCCTTTCCTTCTCTCTCTCTCCTTTCCTCTCCTCTCTCTCCTTTCCTTCCTCCTCTCTCTTCCTCTTCTCCTTTCTCTCTCTCTCCTTTCCTTCTCCTCCTTCTCCCTCCTTTCTCTCTCTCTCCTTCTCTCTCCTCTCTCTCCTTTCTCTCCTCCTTCTCTCTCCTCTTTCCCTCTCTCTCTCTCTCCTCTTCCTTCCGCCTCTCTCTCCTCTCCCTCTCCTCTTCTCTCCTTTCCTCTCCCTCTCTTCTCCTATTCTCCTCTCCTCTCTCTTCCTTTCCTCTTCCTCTCCTCTCCTCCTCTCTCTCTCTCCTCTCCTCTCCTCTCTTTCCTCTCCTCTCCCCTCTCTCCTTTCCCTCCCCTCTCTCTCCTTTCCTCTCCCTCTCTCCCTTTCTCTCTTCCTCTCTTCCTTTTCCTCTCCTCTCTCCTCTCTCCTTCTCTCTCTCTCTCTCTCTTCTTCTCTCCTCTCTCTCCTCTCTCTCTCCCTCTCTCTCCCTCTCTCTCTCCCTCCCTTCTCTCTCTCCCTCTCTCTCCCTCTCCTCTCCCTCTCTCTCTTCTTCCCTCCCTCTCTCTCTCTCTCTCCCTCTCTCTCCCTCCCTCTCTCTCTCTCCCTCTCTCTCTCTCCCTCTCTCTCCTCTCTCTCTTCTCTCTCTCTCTTTCTCTCTCTCTCTCTCTCTCTCTCTCTCTCTCTCTCTCTCTCTCTCCTCTCTCTCTCTCTCTCTCTCTCTCTCTCTCTGTCTCTCTCTCTCTCTTCTGTCTCTCTCTTCTCTCTCTCTCTCTCTCTCTCTGTCTCTCTCTCTCTCTCTCTCTCTCTCTCTCTCTCTTCTCTCTCTCTGTCTCTCTCTCTGTCTTCTCTCTCTCCTCTCTCTCTCTCTCTCTCTCTCTCTCTCTCTCTCTCTCTCTCTCTCTCTCTCTCTCTCTCTCTCTCTCTCTCTCTCTCTCTCTCTCTCTCTCTCTCTCTCTCCTCTCTCTCTCTCTCTCTCCTCTCTCACACCACACACACACACATCTCTCTTCCTTCCATCCTCAGCTTTCCCACCAATCCCCAGCATCTTTTATCAACTTTGATTCACACTCTGATTTCTTTTCTTTTTTAACAGATACCTTGTCTACTACATGTACACAAGGGCCCAGGGACGCAAGCCGTGGATAGATTGCATAACAATGATGAATGGAAAACAAATGTATGGTGAGTATTTCTTGCAAGGTTGTTGTCATTAAGTTGATTTTACTGCTGTCAAGTTTTTTTTATATTGATGTGTGTCCTGCAATCAATATATATAAGTGTATTATATACTGTATATGTACATGTTTTTGTCTACATATTTGTCTGTGTGATAACTTGATTGGTTTACTTCTTTTTTTTTTGTGTGTGTGTGTGTTTGTTTATAATTATTTTTGTTAGAATTCTTGTATGATTTACTCCCATGATGACTGTAGATGTTCCCTAGTATACTTTAAAAGATTGATATTGTCTGTTACATATACACCATTATATTTATTTTCTGTCAAATTACTCTCATATATTTCCATTGTGATATATATTTATATTTGTGTGCGTGTGTGTGTGTGTGTGTGTGTGTGTGTGTGTGTGTGTGTGTGTGTGTGTGTGTGTGTGTGAAATAGATCTCAAAGGCGACCATTACAGATTAGCAATCACGCAATAATATGCAACTCAATTGCAATCATTCACCGGATCAGAATACATGTCAGAAATGTCCAAAACATTTCTCAATCAATGTTCTGTCAATAAGTGGAGTTGTAACCCAATTGCAGCCAACCAACCTTCAAATATTGTTATGATTTCACTCTTTGTCATCATTTCATTTCTTCTGCTTTTGATAAACGAAGCTTCAGCCATGGTCTCAGTAACGGGGCAAGCAACATGCAATCATTGCAAATTAACATGCAAATCTAATTAGCATCCAACTCATGTAACACAATTTACCATCCAAACCATTCAGGTGTATTATACAATACATCTAATACTCATTAGCAACCAAACATCCAATACTAATTAGCAACAAACACTTACTATCATCAAATACATCTAATGCGTTAATTAATGCTTCCAACACATCTAATGCTAATTAGCATATAAATATCAAACTAATTAGGATCCAACACTTATTAGCAGCCAACATATTTAATGGTAATCAGCATCTAACACATCTAATGTTAATTAGTATCCAACACATCTAACACTGATTAGCAGCCAACATATCTAATGCTAATTAGCGTCCAACATATCTAATGCTAATTAACATCCAACACTCATTAGCAACCAATATATCAAACACTAATTAGCATCCAACACATCCAGTGCTAATTAGCATCCAACATATTTGCCATCCGCATTTCATATATTATTCTCTCCAGCAACCCTCACCCTTCCTTAATAGGGTGAAGGTGCATTTTTTGTGAAATGTGTGTTTCTTCGTCTTCTTTTTTCTTTCTTTCTTTCTTTCTTTTTTCCCCCTTAAGAGTGATGAAAAAAAATACACACATTTTCGCAAAAAAAAAAAATCATTAAAAACACCCAGATTACCAGCCACACAATAACCTTTCTCTCTACCTTCGACAGGTGTCCCACTGGGAGGCATAGGCTCAGGAACCATTGGCCGCGGGTTTAGGGGGGAGTTCTGCCGCTACCAGATGGTGCCTGGAATTTATGAATATCACACCGTCATGGCCAATCAGTTCATCGTGACAATCAGAGACCCCAAAGGCAATACGCTTTATCAAAAGGTCTTGTCTATACACAGGTATGTGATGGATGTGTATATGAGTTTGTTAACCCAATGTCAACGGGAATATGGTGCGTTCCCAAAGGGAACACACCATATTCCTGTATATGTATGTGTGTATATATATATGTATATGTATATATATATATATATATATATATATATATATATATATATATATATATATATATATATATATATATATATAATATATGTGTATGTATATATGTATGTGTGTTTCTGCACATAAATGGCTCTGCCAATGCTTTTTTTTTTTTCTTACTAATGCTTTAGTGAACCTGTATTGTATGTGGGATATAAGGAGGTGATTGTGTTATGTATTGTAAAGCTATGATATTTCATCTTTGTTATATTTCTGATTATTATCACTGTTTTCAAGGAGTTTGTGAACAAATTCATCAGTGGGCAAAAATTTGTAGGGAAATTGAGTTACCTTATTGGATGATTTGATAAATTGTTTTTCCTTAAAGCTGATGGACAACTCCTTTTCCTTTATTTTCCATCTCCTTTGGATGGACTTATTTTGATAGATCCAATGAAATCGTTAAAAAAAAGTGTGTAGTAATAAAGAAATACCAAAAAACTTATTTTTTTCATCTTTTATTGGCCTTGACCGTGAGGATGCAGGCGCGTAATTGATGCCTTGAAGCTCCTTTTTTTTCTGACTCATTTGATAACCATCAGTCCAGGTCCTGACACCTGGACTGATGGTTATCAAGAAGGGAAGAACAAGTGTACTTTAGCTTTTCTTATCTTTCTCAACACTATAAAGGCTGATTTGTCCGTGTATGTACTGTACAAGCATATGTGTGCATCATGAACACAACTTGTCAAATTTAGCTTCTTTGTCTTTTTGCAACCAGGGTTTATTGGGCGCTAGACAAATATTGTGATGTTTCTGAGGCCAGGTAATAAAACGACTTCATCCTCCTTAACTGGCATGAACGTTGTAAGCCTGTGTCACATCATGTACTGGGAAATGTGAAAGCCTTTGCAATGAGAACCTTTTCTTCCCACAGTAAATCCAAGAAAGGTTTGGGGTCGTGGGACTGGGGCTTCAGTGGAGCCGATGCCCTTTACTGTGGTCTTTATCCAAGATCATGGACGGTCTACAACATCAAAGAACAAAGCATAAGACTAATATGCCGTCAAATTTCACCTGTTATACCGCACAATTATAAAGTGAGTACTAGGTGACATACCAAGACAATTTTTGTAGACTATTATACTGAGGACTATTATAGTAGGAAATAGATTTTTATTTATCCTTTTACTTGTTTTGCAGGATTCATGTTTACCTGTGGGTGTGTTTGTATGGAATATTGAAAACCACAATTCAGAACCCCGCGATGTTTCCATTTCACTCACGTTCAAGAATGGCACAGGCAGCAGTGAGGATAAAAATGGCAAGTCGTTTTACAGATTTTTAGTTCTTTCCTTTTTTTTCTACTTTAAAGGAAAATTGTGATGGTTTTAGAGCTATTTGTACATACATACATCTGATTTTTTAAAAATATTCCATTAGATCATCACAAAAAGAAAAAAAACTGCAATGTTACTCATTTCTGTTATAGAATGAAATACCCTAAATTAAAGCCCATTCAATATATAGTATGTTTTAATTGCCATTGTAAAAAGAAATCTTGGTATAATGGTCTATTTCATTTTGAAATTAGAAAAATTCCTTATTAATGAAATTATTTCAGGAGAATGTTGGAGCGAAGTTTGGGAGAGAAATTTGGAAGAAGGAAAAGCGAAAGGCGTCGTGTTGCATCAGACCATCAAAAGTCTCAACCTGCGATACTGTTTGGCCGTCAGAGAAAAGGTTGGTGGAGTGGGGTGCAATGGGGTGATTTGTGCGTCTAAGTAGTTCTCTTCATTTCCCTATATTTTTTTCTTTTGCGTTCAATTTTATTACTGCTTACACTGTATTACATTATCCATAAGCATTTTTCTAATATCTGCTTTCCGTTTCAACCCTTCCCCACTGCCTTCCCCCCCATGCAGTCTGGGGTCTCACAGCCCACTCCCACTGCCCCGGTTTCGATCCCACGGGGCCTGGTGACTCGGTGTGGAACGACCTCAAAATGGACGGAGAATTGGAGAGTAAAGAAGCACCATTGATAAAGACAAGTAGGTCATCCAAGCATTTTTAAAATAATTTTTATTGTTTTTATTATTGATGAGGTTGTAATGCTATATTAGTTAGTGTGTATTTCTATTTTCATGATTTTTTTATTGATTTTTATTTTTTGTTTTTTTTTATGTTTAGTGTAAAGTTTAGTACTTTCCTAATTCTGTTAAAGAACATCTTACTCCGCTGCTTGAATATGGGTTTACAATTTTAGATATATTCTTGTAGTTGATATTGTTAATATTAAAAGTTTAAATATGAAAGTAGTATTTGTAATAGAGATTATAAACATTGACAAATATTGTAATGATAATCATAAGAGTAATGATTAATAACATTAATCTGAATGTTGATAATGATGATAACTGTGGCTAGCATTGACTTTTGCTATTAATCCTAGGTACATTAACCAAAAATAGAGAAGTGATACTCTTAGTATCTCAGACTAACCCCTTAAGATCAGCAGTCCATAAAACCAATGTGTTCCCCCTTCCTCCCAATCCCCAGCCCCTACAGAGCACCAGAAAATCTTTGCATTAAATCCCCTCTTAATCGAAACCATTATCGCCACTAGGAAAAGGTGAAGAGAGAGCAGTGGCAGTGTGTGGAAAGTGTAGCATTGGGGCCAACAAGTCAGGCATGGTGGAGATCGCCCTGGCTTGGGACATGCCGCAAATTGTGTTCAAAAGCCGGGGGATTACTCACACCAGGTGGGAGGAGCTCAGACAGCGACCGTTGCATGTGGTGTAACGGGAGTGTGTGTGGCCGATGTTTGGCCTGTTTACCCACGGATGACTGTGTCTTGATACCGTGTGGATGACTTTTTCCCTACCTTTCTTTTTCCCCTCAGTTCTTGCTTCTTAATGCGGATTTTTGAAGAGGGTTGATCTGATTATTCTCTCTATTTTTCATGTTATTTTCCATCTCTTTTTATAACCATATTGTCAATTTCAATAACTTCTCAATGATGCTAATATTTGTCTCCTTAAAATAATAGTAAAAACCATTATACCCCCCAAACTGAAATAAAGTGCACACACTTTAAATTTGATCACATAGCTGTCATGTCCCATAAAACAATAAAAAACAAAAATTAAATGAATCATATCAAGTCCATAATTAGATTCCCCAGTGATAAAAGAGTCCTTGCCTCCAGACGATACACACGGTGGTTTGGGGATGAGCAAACAGCAGCACAGGAGATCGCATCTTATGCTCTGGACAGCTACAAACGCTGGGAAGTCGAGATAGAGAATTGGCAGAATCCTATCCTTCAGGACAAGTAAGGCACTTTGTGTGTACACATGCACACACATAGATACACACACTTAGATACTTACAGACAGATACATGCATATAGATACACACACTTAAACAAAGCCATATATGCACACACAGATACATATACCTAGGTACTTATATAGATACTCACATCAGTACTCACACACAAAAATAGACATTCACACACATGTGCACAAACACACACACCAGCCTACTGGCGTTGTTTTACTATATATTATAATGATTAATGATTTTAGGAAGCTGTTGTTCTTTCATCATCATCATCATCATCATTATTTAGTTATTGTTGTTTCTACTATCTACTACAACAATTCCACTACTATTATAACATTATTATTATCAGTATACCACTTTCAGTGTTATTACCATTATTTCCTACAATTCCACTTTAATAATATCCTTCTTTTACAACCACTTTCAGGGACTTACCTGACTGGTTTAAAAGTGCCATCTTCAACGAGCTCTACTTCATATCGGATGGAGGCTCAGTCTGGCTCGAGATGACACCCTCACTCAACACAACCTTGCCTGCCTACGACACTCGGTAAGTCTGGGGGGGTTTAAAGGGTATTGTTGGTTTTTGTTTTATCCTAGTCTGTGTTGGGGTTTGAGAGCCAGTGAAGCAGTTAAGTGTTGTAATATTGTAGGTTATGTTTAATGTACTGTTATGTAGGTTAGTTGATATTTGTTATATTATTAGATATACCATTGAATATGTGGATGGTATTATGTAACATTAGAGTTATAGTATAACTTTAGAAGTAGTAGAGGCATTCTAGATTAGTGCCTCAGTACCTCCAGGGTCCTTGGGTATCCAGAATGACATTTGGAAAGGATTGCAAATGAAAAATTATGCAGTACAAAGTACCTATGATGGCTGGCAGTATATGTATTAGGCAGTAGGGCGTTACCAGCTTGTCAGTTATTGAAAGTCACAAGTCAGGATTACTAGTCTGAGAGAGGACTTGACTTAGCTGCCCTGGGATTGAACTTTAGGAATTCAGAACTGAAAACCCCCAAGAACTACTGGAATATTATATTGCCAAATATATGGCCCCTTCATCCTCCATTCCCTCCTTACCCACCCCCAGACCTGAGTATGGCCGCTTCGCATACCTAGAAAGCCACGAGTACCGCATGTACAACACTTATGATGTGCACTTCTACGCGTCATGGGCCCTTGTCATGTTATGGCCTGAGCTGCAGAAGTCCCTCCAGTATGACATGGCCCAGTGGACTACCTCGGCTGACCTCACACCCCGGACGCATCTCTTCAGGGGGAACAAGGGGGTGCGCAAGCTGGCCAACGCTGTGCCACATGATATTGGTGATCCAGGTGAGTTGATAAGGGGCAAATTGGGCCCTATGTGGTTTTTCTTTCTATCTTTTTTATATCACATTTCTTTTTCCGTATTTTTACACCTTTCATTGTCTTTTTTTCTTCTTCTTCATCATCTTTTTCTGTTTCCTCTTTTCCTTTTAGCTCTATTATTCTTGATTTTTTTTTATCTCTCTATCTCCTCATCTTACTTTACTTCTTTATCTTCAAGACTACTACTTCTTTTTCTTCTGCTTCTATTTCATCTTTCTCTTCTTGATCTTCTTCCCTTTTTCTTTCTTCTCCCTCTCCTTGTTTTCATTAATTTTCTCCTCCTTCTCCCAGTCATGCTCCTTCCTCCTTTTTTTCTCCTTCTCCATCTTTGGCATCTCTTTCTCCTTTTCTTACACCATCTCCTTTTTTTTTCTTCCTATTCTTAATCCTACTCCTCTTCCTTTTCCAAGTCCTCCTATTCCACTTGTTCCTTCTCCTCCCTTTCTACCTCCTCCTCTTCTCCCTTTCCCTTCCCCATCTTTCTACTACTAGTACTACTGTTACTATTACTACTATTACTTTACTATTTACTACTATTACTGTACTTTTACTGTTACTAATTTTACTATTTTACTATTTATCTATTACATTACTGGCTACTAACTATTACTACTAACTATTACTATTACTACTATACTTATCTATTATTTACTTATACTACTATACTGTACTATTTACACATTACTATTACTACTTATAACTACTTACTACTAAATACTCTAACCTATTACTTATTACTACTACTAACTACTAACTACTAACTACTAACTACTAAATAACTAAACTACTAAACTACTACTTACTACTTAACTTCTACTACTACTATTCTATTACTACTACTACTCACTACTTACTACTACTACTGCCTCTCTTCTGCTACCCTTCCTTCCTGCCTCCTCTTCCTCCTGCTTCCTTCCTCCCCTCCCCTCCCCTCCTTCTTCTTATCCTTTTCCGTCCTCTTCCATCGATACTATTTTTATCATTACTGGCATTACTGCTCACACCTCAATGTTTTTCTAAATCTCTCATTCAATCTTCCAGAGGATGAACCCTTTGTGCGGGTGAATGCCTACCAGATCCATGACATTAGTTACTGGAAAGACCTGAACCTCAAGTTTGTTTTACAGGTAAGAAATTTTGTGCTGAAGATGGAATTTTAACATATTCCCTGTCCTTTAGAACAGTGTAGATTTGTAGTTGAAGTATAGATCATGTATATTTTAGTGTGGAACTGGTGTCTTTTGGTTCCATATTGTAGTTATAGTGCTCTTATGTAAGGATGCTTTTGTTGTTTTGTAATGAAATTGCTTATAGTGCCTTAAATTACTTATAATGGTAGGTCTAGTCATTAATGTCATAAATGGCATATGATGTTATCATAAACTCCTTACAATGATATCATATTTCACTTATTATGATGGCTGTAAGACCAGAAACTGGCCTAATAATTGACTCACCTTCCCGTCTCTTAGGTGTACAGAGACCACACTTTCTTCCGTGACCTTGATCACCTCACACACATGTGGCCAGTGTGTCGGGCTGTGATGGACAGATGCTTTTCATATGACCGTGATGGTGATGGCCTGATTGAGAATGAAGGCCAGGCAGACCAGACTTATGACTCATGGGTGATGCACGGCCCCTCTGCCTACTGCTGCTCGCTTTGGGTGGCCGCCCTGGCTGTCATGGTGGAGATGGCCTCAGAACTCAAAGATGAGGCTGAGGAAAAGAAGTTTGCCGAAGCCCTGGCCAAGGCGAGGGTGGCCCTGCAGGAGAAACTCTGGAATGGTAAGGGGGTCTGGGAAAAGAATTATAACGACCCACTGTGTGAATATGGTTTTTATTAGATTCAAGATTATGATTGAATTTTATTTTCAGTAGAGACTATTATTTTTTATCATTATCGATAAAGTTTATTGATTTTTGATGTAGCTTTTTGATTTTGGTGATTGGGAGAGATCTCGCTCTGATTGAGGAGGAGAAGTTGATAGTTACCATTTGGATTTTTCATGTATATGCCATTCTACATGATTAGCAATGGCCTACAGTAGAATGATATGAAAATGAGTTGCATGTAATATTGTCCAGAGGTGGTTAGTACTGCCAGTAGAACTACTCACAGTAAAATTGACTTGTGCTGATAATTTTCATATAAAAAAATCTACTGCAATAAACAGTAGATATAGTGGGAAACCACTAAAGAATATAGATATATAATGGCAACACTAGTACTGGTAGTACTAGTCCAAAAAAATATTGGATGTATATATAGCAGAATGAAAAGAATACCATTTTGTTTCTACTAATGATGATGATTTTTTTTTACAAGACTTGAGACTTTAACTAGTTTTGAGCTGTTTTCTATTGATGACAGTGACAATTAGTATCCTATTATATTTATATTATATATATATGAGTATTTATCTGCATTTGTGTGTTTGTATATGAATATGAATGTATATGATTCACACCGGGAAAAAAGCTCCGTGATGCAAACAATCATTCGCCTCATTTTATTTTCAATGAGTGTCTTCATACTGGTTACAAGCTATCACCATACTATGCGCGTTGCACGATGGTTGATCATCTAGTTCCCCATACGGCAATCTTTTAACCTTGCTCCCTTAACGGTGCATTCTTGAGTATTTAGGGAATCCCTCCAGGCCCCTACCCCACCCCATTGAGTTGACAGTTCGTCACGGGTCATGATGAGTCGCCTCATATATGCAAGCGCTCTATATATTGCAGGAGAAAATCTGAAATATAGTTTAAGGTTTTCTTTGACATCTTCCAGCTCATCTATTATATGATGATATTCAACAAACTTCGTCCTTACCAAATTTATGTCTTCCCATTTAGTTATACTTACATTGTTCTTGTTATCTTCCTTCCTCACGAAGCCACAGAGTACTATCTCCAATGGCTGCAGCCACTGTGTGAAGTGACACTTGTTTGAAAACAGAGCTCGGTGGGAGCACTTCCAGTGTGAATTAATCGTGTAGCATCCGTCTGTTGCCGCATCTTGTGTGTAGCATAGCTATACTAACGGTGTGAATCCACTTTGAAAATCTTAATTTCTTCTTCTTTGGAGAAACAATATTATGTGGCTACGAAAATCTTTTTCAAGAATGCCGAATTCTGACACCTTTTCTTTACAGGAAAGTATTACAAGTTTGATTGTTGTGATGCTCCCCACAGCCACAGCATCATGGCAGATCAGCTGGTTGGTCACTGGTATCTCTCGTCTCCCGGATGCTGCCGTTGAGGTAGAAAAGCTCTGCTTGTCAAAGTGGAATCCTATCCTGATGTTATTACTATTATGTAATTGTTATTAATAATTATATTATTATTATTATTATTATTATTATTATTATTATTATTATTATTATTATCATCATTATGATCATCATTCTGGATGTTACTATTATTTTTGTTGTTATTGTTATTAATGTTACTATTTGTATTTTTAGTGTTGCTATTATTATTGTTATTATTATCATTATTATAATTATCATTATTATTAGTAGTAGTAGTAATGTTATCATTATTATTATAATTTTTATTTTCATTATTATAACTATTCCCATTTTTTTATTATTGTTATTATTATTACTATTAATGTTATCATTGTTGTTATTATTATATTATATTAATCATTGTTGTTATTATTATTATTATTATTATTATTTATTATTATCGTTATTTTTCATGTATTATTTATATTATATTGTTATTATTATCATTATTGTTATTGTTATTATTATTATCATCATTGTTATTGTTATTAATTATCATCAATACTTTTAGTATTTCTAAAATCAGTGATATTAGTACAAAAATACCCAAGAGAAAAGCAAAAAACATATCCTCACCCACACAGGTATTCAGACGAGACTGTGTGAAGTCGGTCTTAGAACTCCTTTATGAGTACAATGTCCAGAGGTTCAACAATGGTGAGATGGGAGCAGTGAACGGCATGAACCCAGACGGCAGTATAGACAGGTACACCATGCAAAGCGAGGAGATGTGGGTGGGTGTCACCTATGGGCTCGCTGCCACTATGATCTATGAGGTGAGTAATGTTTTTTTTTTTTTTTTTTTTTCTTCCTCTCTCTTTCTTTTTTCTTTTTTCTTTCTTTCTTCTTTATTTTCTTTTTTTTTTTCTTTTCTTTCTTTTTTTCTTCTCCTCCCCTATCAATTATTTTTATTATTGTTATTTATTTATTAGTTATTATAGTAGTTAGTAGTATAGTAGTAGTATTTGTCATTTGCTTTTTCCTCTTTCTTCTTTTTCTCTTCTCTTCTTTTTTTCTTCTTTTCATATTCTTCTGCTTTTTCTTCATCTTTGCTTTCTCTTCCATCTCCTCCACCTCGTCCCTGCGTTTGTTTGTGTTTACATTATATACAGATGGATTATTAGTTATTTGTAGAAGTGTAATGATCTTTACTTATAGATAGTAAGGTAATAATTACTGTAATGATGCTCACTGTGTTCTTTCCTTTTGCAGGGAATGGTGGAGCAAGGATTCAAGACGGCAGAAGGTGTCTATCGCACAGTCTATGAGAAGATTGGCCAGGGTTTTGAGACCCCTGAGGCCTTGTATGGAGAGCACAAATACCGTGCCATTGGCTACATGCGTCCACTGTCCATCTGGTCTATGTACCATGCTTACTTGCAGCAGAAGAGAAGGAAAATGGCTGAAGCCTGCCAGAAGAGCTACAGCAATGCTTCATCCCCTGTACCATCCATGGGGAGTGAAGAGGGAGTGAATCTGGCGCTGGATTCTTCTAGCGATGTGTCGAAATGAGAAGAGGAGAGAGGAGTATCTCAAGATTACTCTTAGATGTTTTAGACAGGGATGTAAGAACATCAAGCAGAGAGTCTATATTTTCTTCTGTGATATGAGCCAAACAGAGCTGATGAGTGCAATGTGAAGTAACTCTTTCAATTTCGGAAATGGCAGGGCCCTTATTTTTGCCGGCGGGCTTTGTAGCAAGGACATTGATGGCCGTAAAGTAAACGTATTCATTAGTTTATGCTTGCCAATTTTTCTTATCATGTCATCATTGTTTTATTCACTTCCTAATCTTCGCCTTTCATTCTTCATTTTCTTTTTATACATAGGTGTACTTTTAATGATAAGCTTCATCCTCAGATATTGTTCTCTACTCCATTTTTTTTTTTTTTTTTTTTTTTTTTTTTTTTTTTAAGTAAGTGTGTGTGTGTGTGTGTGAGAGAGAGTGTGAGTGTCTTTGTGTGTTTGTGTAAACTATAGTACTCATTTAGTCATCACCTTTGTTTATCGAAGTTCAAACCAGGGGAACTAAACCAGTGATTTTACGGTGGCTCTGTATTTCAGTGTCAACCATTAGAGAAACTG
>NW_020871967.1:35000-40000 GCF_003789085.1 Penaeus vannamei
TATGTGTATGTGTGTTCCTTGTTTGTTCACATACCCTTGTGATCTATGTTGCGTACCCCCAGGGGTACACGGACACCAGTTTGGACAATACTGAGTCTGAGGATAGTATAAATCTATCCTCTTAAATCAAGGCATGGTTTTCCTCAATTCCAAAAGCAATATCAATTTTTGACAAGGGAATTGGCAAAAGTTTTCTCACATGTTAGAATGGATCTGCCAGCATATTCCAGCTAAACAAGACTTTTTCCATAGTCTAAATAATTTTGAATAGTGTCTACATGGTATGAATCTCATATTAGGCATGCTTAGAAAGCAATTAATTATCTTTTTATGTCCAGTAAACAAATATGACTTCACTAATTTTGCACAGTCTTATCCCCGTCCCCTTTTTGTTTCCTTCTCTTCTTTAACCCCTTCTAATATCCACTTTCTAAGGTGTGAAAGCCATGTTGAAAGGATGAAAGGCTGACTTTGTGCCAGTCATGAACAGCTTGGGGGAGCCATTTTGGCACAGTATTCCCGTTTAGTTGTCTAGTCCGTACCCCTCAAAGGGACCTTTAGGGGTGGAGTATTTCTCTCCCCAACATACTCTAGACTTACTATGGCCTGTAATAAAATAAAAAAGTGCCATTATAAAAGGCGCTAAGGCTTGCCCCTTTATCAAATAACCCCTCTGATTTCAATTCTTGTGGTTCCCCGACCCCAGGCTCTTCTTTGACCACGACTGAACACTGGTACTACTACCCCCTCCTCAATGCTTACTATCACATCAGTCCAGTCCAAATCATCTATCCAGGTCAATGCTTAATCTACAGGAAATATTCCCAACATCCTCTACTTCATCTCCTTCACCCCTACAATTTTCTTCATCAACTCCTCCATCCTCCCTTATTATTACTCTGCAGCGTTATTGTCCACCTCTCGGCAATACTAGCTCTCTTAATGCTACTCCCTCTTCCTCATGTTCCTGTCCTTCTACTACCCCCACCTCTGCAAACCTCTTGAATACTCTGTTTAGCCCAGCCAAATGAGATAAATTTTTGTCCCCTTTCATATTTATATTAGCAGAGAATCCCTCCCTGTCCAACCACATCAACCTCCATCCCAATCAATGTCACAACTGTTGGCATATAGGCCTAATACTGCTTGACTTCCCCTATGTGCCCAACCTGATCATAATTAATCAAACTGCTCTGCACAGTCAGGCATGTGTGCCAATTGTGGTGGTTCCCATTATGTATTTTATAGGGGCTACCCTACCTACAAGTTTAAGTCTGAAGTCGCAACTCTCAGATTCAAACTTAGCTACACTTTACATGAAGCCAGACAGGAGGCATGTTGATAAGGTTTTCCTCTGCTCTACCCCTCCCCTTTCCTCCCAAGATGTTTCTAGATCTCTCCCAGTATCTTTTCCTCATCCCACTTCTACCCCCCCTCATCATCATCATCAGGGAGCTAATGCCAACAGGGGTGCATAGCCACATCCACCCTTAATTTCCATCTATGAGGATCCCTCATGGCAAGCCGCCAGGCAGGGACTCGGCTCATCTCGAGCTCCTCACAACAGGTTTGATCGATCTGCCCAAACCACAGCTTCCTTGGTCATCCCATTGGCCTCCTCCACCCAGGGTTGCTAAATGCTCAATCCCATCTTCTACTCTATCCTCTCCTTCATCAACCTCTACCTCCAACCCATAAACATCTGTCCCCTCTCATTCCTCTCATAAGAAAACCTTTGTTTCTTAGACCTCCCCAACCAACACCATTTTAGAAACTTTCGAAGACATTCAAAATGTCATCATGACCCAAGATAACAGGACTACACCTCATCCATCCTCCAATATCTCTACTCCCATTCCTTCTTCACTGGAAATAACTGCTAACATCCATCCTCCTCCTACTCATGCTCCCCCTATACCCCTTCCTTCCACTCCCTCACAACACATCCCATTCCTTCCTACTTCAGCTGCATCATCCCCCCCTTCCTTCCTCATTATCCAATCCACTTCCCCCTGGATGTGACCCTTTGTCACAACAACCCCCTTCCTCAGATTCTTTCCCTCATGACATTTTTCTTGAAACTGTGATCTAATCGCGCTTTCTCCTTTACTAATCCCAACCTTACGGACATCCTTGCAAAATCTCACACTCTTCCTTTGACAACCTGATCTTAACTTTGTTTACTATTACACCTTTCAAAAGTGCTATATGACCTTTTGATGTCTGGCACATTTTTACTTTGTAGTCATTAAGCATAAACTATCTTCTTGTTTTAGATTGCTGCTTTTAACTTTTAAACTCACACTAAAATTAAGAAAACAAAAAGTGGATATGTTCATGCAGCAAAGGGTAGAAGATCCCGTTGAAAAAAATTGTCATGCTATTTCATAAATTCTCAGCAAAATCACATAACAAATTGAATACAGAGAAATTTATTTTAAGAAATTTGTAAATACATATCTGATGGAATGATAAAAAGGAAAATCATTCACACTAGATAAAATCAAGGGAATCTTTGGACATACTAAACCATGTAAAGCAGCTGGTGTTGATGGAATGATGGAATGTTAATATCTGTTCAGAATTGACAGAAATGGAGTCTGTAATTTCCTTTCAACACCCAGTCCTTCAAAATACTCCAATAAAATATGTGGCTGGGTTATCACAGAAAAAAATCAGTAAAAAAATGCTGCATGGGCTTATTTTAAGTGGAGTAGGGGATGAAAAAGCTATTCAAATATCACAGAATTTTACTTAATAAAAGGTAAAATAAATTTCATTACATTTATTGCACTATATGGCTAAAATAAGCACTTGACTATTCAAATCAAAAATAATATCAAAATCTCATACCAAAGTCTTACTGACATTTACATATTCAGCATTCACAATTCTCCAAAGAAAGAACAAAGGGGTATTTCAGTCAACAACAGAAGACTCACTGCTTACAACCAGACATATCAGATTTACAGCATTTAAGACAACATCATTCATTTACATTGAACATTCTCCTTTGTTAAAAGCAGGTTTTGTTTCTTTTTTTATGTAATTTTTGTAATTCACTTTAGAGAATGGTATGTCTAGAGAAAGATTTTGAAAAAGATATGATGAATAGATAAATGGAAAGAAAGAGAGAGAGAGAGAGAGAGAGAGAGAGAGAGAGAGAGAGAGAGAGAGAGAGAGAGAGAGAGGAGAGAGAGAGAGAGAGAGAGGAGAGAGAGGAGAGAGCGAGAGAGAGAGAGAGCGAGAGAGAGCGAGAGAGAGAGAGAGAGAGAGAGAGAGAGAGAGAGAGAGAGAGAGAGAGAGAGAGAGAGAGAGTGAGAGAGAGTGAGAGTGAGAGTGAGAGTGAGAGTGAGAGGAGAGAGAGAGAGAGAGAGAGAGAGAAGAGAGAGAGAGAGAGAGAGAGAGAGAGAGAGAGAGAGAGAGAGAGAGAGAGAGAGAGAGAGAGAATGTGTGTGTAAGGAGAAATTAGAAAAACCCTATATTCTCTGAACATTAATCATAAAACAGCAATATATCCTTATTTACAATATACCCATCATGATAAATTTGTAGCTTCTATCTCTCCACCCAAGCAACAACTTACAAGCATCATCACAACAACTTACAATGACAAATAGATAAAACTTGGACACCAAGTTGCAAAATTCAATTCCCATTCTACTCTTGAATAAAGCTGATTCCTGTTCAAGTCAAAGTTGATTCTTTTTCAAGTTGACGTAGAATATCATCAAGTATAAACTGTTTCTTTTTCAAGTCACCAGTTAATGGTGAAACATATTTAAGATATTTGACATGTCTTATTTACAATATATCATGCATATTGCCATGTTTAATAGCAGTTTTCCAACATGATATGCAGTGTCTGAAAAAAAATTCTTTAAAAGCCCAGTTTATTATTAGTATAGATCTTCTGACCTTGTGTTCAAGAAAGTCATCTAGTATAAATAATTCTATAAATGTCAGACTATCACTAAAAAGGTAGGAATAGTATCATCCTGTCACAGTAAGAAATAAGATCTTACAGACAAATATATACGAACATTTGATCATAAGAATAAAATCACAGGTGTAGGTCTTACCAAAGCACAGAACAGGTACACAAATTGGCATGGTCTACAAGGATACAAGGAAAGGTACTCAAACAATAATATGTGATATGCAGGGACATCAGGCATATGTGGCACGGGTGGAGACACGAGCTTCAACTTATATTATTCATATTTATTTTCTTCCAACCAAGTATTTCTCATATCATATTTTGTGATCAAATGTAGTAGATTTTGAGTCACTGCATCTTGGAAAACTTTGTAAAATGTGGGTAAATGTTGGTTAACACTTATAAGAAGTTCACACAAATACAAGTACATGAAATGAACAAGCCAGTACAAGGAGTAATGCACATTTTTTCTTCACGTTTTTTTTCCATATCTTTTAACAATCTTTTGCACATCTTAACAGCCGTACTATAGCTGCATAATTCAGGAAAAAGATCATTCACCTACTTGGCACTATAATCTTAAGTGTTGCTATGTATTTCCAAAATAATTTGTTTGTCATTTGATTTACACTTTCTTACCTTATTTTTTTCTTTTTCTTCTTCCTTCTAAGTAATAAATTTCCTTGCCAAACTTCCCACCTTGCCGTAAGGGCAAAATTCTCTCATCCCTGATAAAGCTATCTTACACAAGTCACTGGAAATATCATAAATACTCAACATTAGTACATCTATTTTATACAACAGTTTTAAACATTACAGACACTCAAGTTGGTACATTATATAGGACTTCTATTTGGGCATTTACATCAAATTCACACATTCTCAACACCAAGATTGACACAGACATTTACTTAAAACTACAAGTCCATTTACAGTACAGTTAATATTTGCTTGCATGACATCAAATTAAAGCAGAGTTCACTCCATTCCTTCATAATTCATGAAAAGGGAAAACATTGTATTTAAAGTTTTGAATCCCCCTTTTCACTGACATGAAAAA
>NW_020871967.1:45000-70000 GCF_003789085.1 Penaeus vannamei
TCAAAAATGAAGAAACAGTATGAATGATAAGTGAACAATTCCACATTGCAAGATATGTAAATTGCACACAGATCATCCATGAATATCCATTCTCATTTTATTACACAGTTAAGGAATTGTTCATTCTCACTAATAACTTTCCTGCATTTGTTCCTTGGATGTCTACTCTACCCCTTTATTCACTAAATCCATCATAACCATGAGAAGGGAACCCTTTTGTTATGCAACCAGTCTTTATAAACTGAAATCAAACAAACTGAAACAAATGTAGCATATATTGGCTAGAAAAAAGTATATGCTACTCTCAAAAAAGCAAGATGACAGTCAGTCACAAATGGCATTCAAGACTCTATCAGAAATGACAAATGTACCATCTATCTATTTCATCAAAGTTCCTTTTTGATTAGAAAACAATATTTTCTTGTCAGAATGTTCATATCAGACCAGCCCAGAGACATACACAAGTTAATTGTCTATATCTTTTTATTTTACATTAGAGATCAAGATATAAAAACAGCTTTGCAGTTTAACTCTCATCTGCAGTTTGTGCAACTGTATCATTACATAGCCTAATATTTTTTCGACCTTGCCATTAAGAGCAAACAGAGGACATTTCATACAATATGCTTCATTTGGAGCTCTACGTTGATTTCATCAATCAGACAATTTTTATCATATATCCTTAAACATCTGGAAATTCATATAGACCTTTAGGCCTCACACTCACACAAAACTCAACTTGAGTGTAATAGGTGAGTGAGTATTCACAGATATATGTATACTGAATCACATTATCATTGATATATATATAATCCTATCTGTGCTGTAAGAACATCTATAATTTCCATACTCATCACTAAACCACTGCACAGACACAATTTTCCTAAGGAAAAAAATCTCACATGTTAATTACAATGCTGATATGAACAATGTTCATGATCAGACAGAGGCAAGACTTTCTCAATAAATTTTAAAACCTTGTATGATGCTGGGCATTCTCTCAATGTTTCCCATTTATATACATTTTAACCAATCCTCAGAGGGAAATTTTTCATTAAAGTCCCCTTCTCAAATAACTTTTCTGATCTTAGAGAATATTGCAGTTGGTAATGACTAGATAACATACAAATATACAGATAGAACAGGAGTACAAACTTTATATTCCATTTAGATAAATAAAAATAAAAATCCATGAATGCACTGCAGCTTAATCCACAATGGTATAACTCTACTAGCAAAAACAAAAACAAAAATATAAACGCGAACATAAGCAATACCAAAATAAAATTCTGTCACCAGCATTTATTTCTTGATTTGCTTTTCCCACGTAAAAAGCTTATAAACTGTTGATCTAAATTTGACTACATCACAAAATATGAAATATGTTGCAAGAATTCACTGTGTATATACATGTTAGCTACTTTCAATATGGCCATCATATGCTATAATACTCTAATGTTAACATGGTAGTGTTATGCTTCCTTATTATAAGTGCATCTGATCATCAAATATTAACTGTTCACTAACCTTCCCATTCTTGTAATCTAAATATACATATTTGTAAATAGAAATATTTTTAAAATATCAGAACATTATTGACACCAAGTTAGCATATAAGTAGTATGATATGATGGACAGTACACATCTTAAAATGTTATTTTCGTTCTATGGAGATTGTTCATTTTCTCTTCAAATATAAAAACCTCAGAAAAAGAACTTCCCAGTTGAATAACATTTACTCAGATCTACCTTCATCATTCAGTAACATAAAAATCATCATGAAAATGTATTATAAAATATTTAAAGGCTGAAATGAGGATGGGAAATAATAAATGTATTATGTATTATGTATCATGTAATTGGTAAATAAATATATCTACAAACATATTAGGAATGTAAAATATGAGATCATGTTTTGAACTTTTTTCCTTCTTTTTTCTATTTCATGAAATGAATGATTACCAAAATGATTGAGAATATCAACTAACTTTTAAGGTATACTTAAGTTTTCTTAAAAAAAACAAAAAAAACATACAAACAAAAGCATGTGACAAATTATGGATAAAAACAAAACATTAAATAAGACACTGAACTGACACACAGAAAAAAATATATATATATATTTAAACTTGAACAAATACTTAGCTTCATGATAAACCTTCTATCATGTGTGCAAGTATTACACATTCCTAAACTTTATGACACAGTCACTTGAACCCTTTCCTATATTTCAACATAAATCATCAAGGAAAAAATTCACAAACGTACATCATGGTAAAAGTGATTATGATAAAAATGCAACTGAGGCTGTAAAAGAAAAGTAGATTCTAACTAAAAACAGCTTTAAGTGCCTCGAGCAGCAATTCAGATTCAGTAAATATACCATATGATTCTGTAACTAGATATACACAATTATTTAATATTAAGTAGTTTCTCCGCTTTTGAGTGGGAGTCTATCTTCCATTATACAAAATCATACCACGTGAAATTCAAAATTAAATATCTAACACATAATGATTCTTGTTACTTCATTTGGTGTTTGTGAGGGAGTGTGCGTGAGGGTGTATGTATGCGTGAGTGTGTGTTTGTGAGGGCGTATGTGCAGGTGGGCGTGTGTGCATTAGAGTGTGTATGTGGGGGTGTTTGCATGTGTGTGTGTATGTGTATGTGTGCATGTATGTGTGTATGTGTGTATGTGTGTATGTGTGTATGTGTATGTGTATGTGTGTGTGTGTGTGTGTGTGTGTGTGTGTGTGTGTGTGTGTGTGTGTGTGTGTGTGTGTGTGTGTGTGTGTGTGTGTGTGTGTGTGTGTGTGTGTGTGTGTGTGTGTGTGTATGCGGACATTATATATATATATATATATATATATATATATAATATATATATATTATATATATATATATATATATATATATATATATATATATCCATATATCCATAAATATATATGTGAGTAAAGAAAGTTATGAATGAGGAAGAATATCTTTATAGTGCAAGAGCTGTATTTCAGAACTTCAATTATAACAATGTTATTATGAAAGTTCTCATCAGCTCTTTTCACAATGCATTCGCTGTGGACAGAGAAAGTAAACAGTACCTAAAAACACATTCACTAGGGAAAAAAAAAATCTATCATTAAAAATAATTTCCTTATCACAATAACCATTTCTCACATCTTTCTCATTTAATTTTTTAGTTCCTGCATATAACATTTAACAAATTTAACCTAAAAATAGTTCTTTAAAATACATTTCAACCTACAAGAGGTTATCTCTAGTCTCGGGGAGCTTGAGAGACACAATGCTACCGAGCAAGAGAACAACTGAAGTGGTCAACATTGGGATTGCCCGACTTGTGTAGATGAACTGCCCGAAACACAACGACCCTAAAACGCCTGCTATCCTTGACGTGGCACTCAGGAACCCATATGCTGTTGTCCTGTAAAAGACAAGAATGTGTGTGATTTTTTTTTTTTTTTTTCATGATCAAATTAATATAATATGCAATTACAGCAAAGCTATCTATTCCTTTGTCACTGATTTTTCTTTTCCTTTCTAACTAATCATTCAGTATATTTCTATTCATCATAATACACATATGATTTATTTGCCATAAATGTGCAATTAAAATATTATGCCTCAAATTTTTTTTTGTTTCACAGCTTGGCTACATATTAGCAATCTACATAGCAAATGGTTATACCTGATATGAGTTGGAAAGGCTTCAGTAGATGCTATATCTAAGGCATTCCACCCAGATATGAAAATGAAATTAAACACAGCCTCGAAGACAATCACGCCAATCTTGCTGTTTAAAAACCATATGAAGAAAGCTGATATTGAAGATAAAAACATAGACACACCTGAAAAAATTAAGTAGTTTAAATATAAAAATGCAATGCACATCTTTCCGATGTTTTTAAACATTTCAATTCTGTAATTCATCAATAAGTAAAAGTAATTCTAATAAAATTAATTAAATGACGAGAAACAGATAAAGCAAATAGTTACAGGAAATTATATCATATTAAAAGCAAGGAATTACAAAATACCAAAACTTAATCTATCTCATCAAAAAAATTAAAGTAACAATAATTCCAGTAAACTTAATTCAGTGATGAGAAACAGGCAGAGAGAGGAGTTACAAGAAATAATATTTCAAAGCTCAATCTATTTCAGCAAAAAAAGAAAGGAAAAAAAAAAGTCTGTCAATGAGAAATTCATTCAACAAAATCCAAAGAAAAATAAAAGAAGCTAAATCCAGCAGACTCACTCATGATCTTCACGCGTCCGATCCTGTCCATCAGAAGCGACGTGATAAGAGTACCAGGAATGATGGTCAGTTGGCCAATCAGGTTCTCTTGAAATACCTCTTTATAGTGGATATTGTAGTCGAAGTCGAGCTGACACCCGGGCACACTGGCACGAACTACGTTGTTTTTTTGCTCACAGTCTATGAATCGATATTCATATAGGTCGGTGTCGATGAATATACAATCTTCAATCATTGAGTATCTGCACATAAAAGAGGATTGAATTAGTATAAGAAATAGTGTACACAGGGAAAAATAAAGACTAAAAATGTAATACTTAAGAATGTATATGTGAAATATTTTATCAGATCTGAATTATTGCTTTTATTAATGAGAATTAGTATGAGTAGACAATCATTTTATTACCAAAAAAAACAATATTCATCAAAATAAAAATAAATGAAATGAGGATAGAAGTAAAGGGAAAAATGTTAAGAATTATATAGAAATAATCTGAAACAAAATAAAATCCATAAATAAAGAATAATACCAAATGATAAATAATCATTAAAAAATGGAAAAAAGGAAAAGGAAAAGAAACTGAAATTTTAAAATAGAAACATACCAAAAGAAAAAGAAAATATAAAAAATATATATAAAAACTAGAAAAAAAGAAGCAAGAGACCTTAGATTTACTAAAAATTACACAAAAATTTAAAAATCATTCAATTTCAAACTGTTGTCTTAGAACATGCACAACCACAACAACGGAATCTGCACATACTTGAAGAAGGTCTTGCTACTCCGCACATTCGAGAAGAGGCAGTCCATGAAAGTACAGTTCAGGAAAATCACATGATTCATGACAACATCCTTGAAAGTGACGTTGTTGAAGATGACCTCATTAAAGACGCGGTTGTCGAACAGACTGTTGTTTAATCTCTCATCAATGAATGCATTTTCTGTTGGGGGGAAAAATATTGTAAAGGAAACGTGGAAGGAAAAAAGGGTTTTGTAATGACAGTTTAATTTCTATAGGAAATGAAGGGAATCATCATAGGAGTTCCCAGTGTATTGTATCCTATACTTATCTCCTGTCAAGTCTTCAATTTTAAGAGTTTTAAAGTATTCAGTATTTTACCTCCCATTGAAATTACACTCTGATCCTCATGCAATGTACAGCATGAGGTAATGATAAAAAAAATATATTTGGAGTTATTGTTGATTAATATCTTGGATAATTCTGCATCTCGTATGATAATTAAAAGTTTCGACTAGAAAGCACTCAGAGAGCAAAGTACTCAAAATTCTTTTAAAATACAAATAGCCAAATTTTTAAAAAGATAATTTCTCAGATCAATTTTCTATGATTAATTAATACAACAATGAAACCCTTAAACTGATTCTAGATTCTATCTTATTTATTGCAAAATATACTGATCTGTGGGTCATGGCCAAACCACCCATAATTTTTATCCTAATCCATTAATTTCATTTAATTTTATGGACAAACTAAGACACTAATCAATGAACCAATTATTATCCTAAAAAAATCATTATTCCTAATCCTAACCTTGAATTTTCCGACATATAAGACTTAAAAAGAAACATGGGGGTAATTATTACCAATTAAAACATTATACATCCTTACCATCTGTAGTCTTGGCATGTTTGTTATATTCTTCACTTTGTAGAAGTTTTATGTATTCTGGGAACCAGACTGACAGACCGTAGAACCTGTTTAAAGATAATTCTCGATAAGAGTTTATATTTTTTATTACTCAAGCACTAGCATTTTATATCAGACTTTCCATACTCATTTTAGTTTTTTTTTTCTGTCTCTCTCTCCTCCTTCTCCCTCCTCTCTTCTGTCCTCTCTCTCTCTCTCTCTCTCTCTTAATTAGTTACTCTTAATTACTCTTGACCATACTTACTTTTACTCTTAATTATTCTTACTCTTACACTCACTCTTACTCTCACGCTCTTCCATCTTCCCCCATTTCTTTCTCCTACTTACTCTCTGTTCTTCCCTTTCTTCCCCTACTCTTTCTCTCTTTTCTCTCTTCTCTTCTCCTCTCTCCCTGCCCCTCTCCTCTCCCTCTCCTTCCACTGTCCCTCTCCCCCTCCCCCTCCCTCTCGCATTTAACAAATCAATTAACTCACCCAAAAGCACAGGTGAACCACACTACAAGAAGCAGAACAGTCGATTTGAGGTACGGGGGAATGAATAGCTGGAAGAATAGACCCCAAAACTGCAAAGAAAAATTATGAAAAATGCATCAGCATCCCGTCAGAAGATAATTATACAGGAAAGGACAAATTGGCAACTCATAGCGTCTCTGGAGTACTCCGATTCGTCAAGTTTCTTTTGAAAAGAAATAATAATGTTGCGAAAAAAAAAATTGTATATGATTTTTTCTAATATGAAAAATATGTATATGTAAATCGTGTCAGCTGATTAGAATGAAAAAAGATATTTGGAGAATCGAAGTCCTCCAGAGTCTGGGGTGAGTTGCCAGGTTGTCCTTTACTGATGAAAAATGGATCTAGAAAGGGGTTGTATACAAAAATATTAACTAGAATATCCTAGAAATACATGTATAATAACACTATATATTTTTAAGCAAACATGGAAGCAAGGTTATTTGTAAATATCAACACTATATATTTTTCTTGCTATTCAAATCCTATTTTCTACATTTATAAAAACATAAGATATGTGACGTATTTAACATCCCCATTACAAACGCTTGCTTTTTAACTTTTTCGTAATTCCTTAAAGCATGCGTTGGCAATGCTTACACAATTAAATTATCATAAATATTTATTCACTACCATTAGATTTCAATGCGCACGAAATATCTACCTGATCAAGACCGTATGACAAGTCAGAAAAGAAATTTTTGCCGACGCCCTGGGGAGGAGTGTGTCGAAGAGAACGATGAGTTCCTGACGGCAGTTCCAATTCTGTGAGCTGGTATTCGGCTCCTGGGTTTTGTGCGTTGTTCCACTTGAAGATTTTCTGCAAATATTGTTTTATCGTTGGATGGTAGTCGAAATGGAGAGGTTTTTTTTTTTTTTTTTTTTTTTTTTTTGGCACCGTATGTCTATATTCTAACCATGCAATGATATCACAGTATTCTTAACAATAAACACCTAAAAAACAGTCGCGGTTAAATCTGAAAAAAACATTTACAGATACTATAAATCTGCTGGAAAAAAAATATTACCTTATATACCATGATGGCTTCAACGTCACGACCCTTTTCGAGTAAGAACCGCGGTGACTCAGGCATGAAGTATAGGCCGATAACTGCAGCGAAGGAAGGAAGGGAACACACCACGAGGAACACGCGCCAAGAGCTGAAGTGGTGTTGCTCGTCCAACACAACGGTGATGCCTGTTCAGTGGAAGATTCTTGGTTAATCTTTCTGCGAGGTAGACTTAATAACGGTTGTGGTTATGAGACAAGCGTGAAAATGTTGCTTGGTGGTCAGGGTGTTTGTGTAATAAAGATTTCAGAATTTAGTTTGAATTCTGTGTTATAATGGATATTTTTTGTTGTGACATGCTATCTGTTTATTGCTTCTAAATCTCCCCGGTGTGCAAAGAAACAGCCGTGGTTACCAGCAACTGGCAGCGCGGGATTGAACGCAGGTCAGCGAGATTGCTAGACGAACACGCTAACCGCTGCACCACACTCCACACAGGAATATTGCAGGACGGTGTGTTTATATGAAAAAGTTGTCTATATAGTTTTGTATATTATATTAAACAACACATCTGGCTCAATATTAGCCATTTTTGTCCACAATTGGCACAGTCTTATTTATTCATTACAATATTTCAACCGGTTTATCGCAAACGGGTCATTCATGGTTCGTCTCGAAGTCTACACCCACGCTACTTTACAAAAATATATTCAGATGAGATATATAAGCTGCTTTAGGTTGATAATAATGGTAAAATATGTAAGTGTGCATGTAACAAAGAGTAAAAGTTATTTATTGGTATACCAACTCGATAGACAAAGCGAAATTTTCTAGTGGCGGTGCGTAGTACAGAATAACGCAGCTTTGAAGCCTCGGACAGGCAGGTGAAGCACTTGGGTGTGATTACCTAAAGCAAAACATCTCGCAACGAAGCTGGCTTTAAATATAATAATTTATGAATGAGTAAAGTTTATTGTTCATATCAGATTTATCTACAGTTGGCACTATAAAACCCGGACTGAAATTGTTAAGCATTTTGGCTTTCGAAATACCTAATTTTGGCACATTTGTGACACTTTCATGTTCCTTTTAGCTTGCCAGCACTGGGCCGTTTTCAGTACAAAGTGCATATATGTGTTATTCATTCAGACACCAAAATGGCTCCATTTAGGGATATAAAAAAATAATCATAAAACACAATTAATTCGTATATACATAACCTTTTAGAAAACGAGGATTTTTTAAGGTCCACGCTTACCGGATTGCCTATTATGCACATAAGGCATCTAGAGCTAAAGATAATATATGTGTGTGTATATCTATATATATATATATATATATATATATATGTGTGTGTTGTGTGTGTGTGTGTGTGTGTGTGTGTGTGTGTGTGTGTGTGTGTGTGTGTGTGTGTGTGTGTAAATGAAAAGGACCCACAAAAACACTGACTCTATAAAAAGGGCAAACTCACCTGTCCTAGGAATTATCGCCCACGCCATCAACGCCGTGAAAACGCCGCCCACCGCCCAGAACACCAGCAACCATGATAGATGGCGCCCTCTCTCAGCCCGGGTCACAAACTCACAGTAATAAGCAAACACAATTGGAATCCCGCCACCAATCCTGTTAGAAAGAGAGCGTGATGATAAAGCTGCATGTGAAGAACAAACAAAATTGTATATGTTTTTGTTGTTTTTGTTTTTTGTTATATATGAGCGAAAGAAAGAAGTATAAAGCTAGTTTTAGATCCGGGGTCCCTAACCGCACGGGCCATGAATTACTTTGAATTATACTTTCCAACCAGAGTATTACAGAGGCTAGTAGTGACAGAATGGTTAGTGTTTTGTTTCCGTTATTCACAATATAAAAAACTTCTCTTAATAAGAAAATATCGGCAGGTTAGGAACCACAGATCCAGATAAATAGCACAGCCTGTCTCGCGCACCATCGAGGAAAAAAAGTGGAGGAGAAAACACAACCAAAGCAAAACGGATATCTATTTCATCCTTACCCAATGCCAGAGCAGAGTCTGGTCGTCATGAAGATCCCGTAGGTGGGCATGAAGGCCGTCATGACCCCAAATAAGGCGTTTACAAACAGCGCCGAGAGAAGAGCTCGTCGGCGCCCCACGTTGTCGCTCAAGCTGCCCCAAATCATCGCCCCAATCATCATGCCAATGAAGGTGATGGCGGCTGGAAGATGAAGGAATGTGTGATCATTTTTTTCCCCATCTTGTGAAGTAGGTTTGATGAGGGTGTGATTCTAGTTGGAATTCGAGTGTGCGTATTGCCTATCCTAACCTGAAGCAAATGAATCGGCTTCGAATCTTCTTCAATACCGAAACTACATAATCAGTATATATACAATAAGCACACTTGTTTTCTTTCCTTATGATTCATCTTCTTTACGGAAAATCAAAGAAATCATAATCCATTCCAAACCCGTAGCCAAAACACACTACGAATATATAAACAAAACCGAAAACTCCCCAGCAAGAGAAAGCACGACACCAGCTGATCCGAAGCTTCACTCACCAAGCCAGCCTTTGTCAGTCCCGGACATACAGAGCTCAACCTCAGCTGACGGGATGACATACGCTACTACGAAGAGCTCGATGGTGTCAGCAGCGAGCCCAAGGCCTGTGATCATGAGCAGAAGCCACTGGAAAGCCCCTGTGCCAGCCTGGAAGACAGTGAGCGAGCTGTAATAAGCCTAAAAGGTAACTTGTATCCCGATTGCGTATACATTAATTGATTCTCGTTGGTAGATTATGATTAATCTGTATTTTCATGTTGATGGTAATTCATGATTTAGATTTGATGTAGTTCGTATTATTCTGTTTGCACTGTATTGATGTATATGGCTGTTTTAATACTATAAATGTCAAAATCTTTCTTGTTAATTTTGGAACGTTTTAACAAAGCTTTTGTGGTTTCTGTTATGGGGAATGGGTATCTGGTTTAATACTACAAGACCTGAAATATCAAATAAATACTTAATTTGGATATATTAATATTGGAAGAAAAAAAAGCCATAACAAACAGACCAATCTGGAAAGAAATAAAAGGCGTTTTTCTCACCTGTTCCCTCGTCATACTCACCTGCTGTATGGCATCCTCGTGAAACTGCGAGAGGAGAGGGGCGTCACTCTCCACATAGTCCAGTTCATCTCCTCCATCAAGGTTACCCTCTCCACCTCCACCTCCTCCACCCCACGACCTCCACCTCCTCCAACCCCTCCTCCCCCGCCTCCGCCTCCACCTCCTCCACTTCCTCCCATCCCACCTTCGCTCTCCCTTAGCATTCCACCTTCAGAAGTGTAGCTCCGGCCTCCACTGCCGTGACGCACCAAGGACGCGGACTCCAGCCCGTCACCTCCTCCACTCATGATAACCCTGGTGACAAAAGGTAATCAATGGTAATGGACGGAAAGGCAATCAATGTGCCGCTGTGAGTTAGGAGAGGCGGTTAGAAGTTTTACGTCTGGCGGAAGGCTTTTTTTTAAGTTTTTTTTTCTTTTTATTACGAGGAAATGACCTCTTCCGCTATAAAGTTTAGAAATAAAAAGCATTGGCGTGAAAGAAAGAGCGAGTAAGAAATAAATACATTGGCAATTTGGGTTTAGAGAATGGCAGTTTGTTGTTATTCATATTAGACGCATATTTAATGCAAAAATGGATATAGAATAAATTGTAATTAATTTCATGTTTAGAAGCTTATTAAGCATCTGTATGAAGTTTATAAGGGATAAACATTACATTTTTTTCTCATTAACAAAAAGAAAGTACATATTGGGGTAGTTTTATGAAGCAGTTTATCAGTTTAACAATGGAGTTTATAACGAAGAAGGAAATCTTATGAAAGTACCTGTATGTATGTAGATGTGGACAATTGTTGATACAACATCAGCACATACAAATTCTACAAGAAATCTGTGGTCATTCACAAACCGGTATATTTTATCAGATAAGAAGCTTGAGAAAAATATGATGCTAACCTAGATAGGAATTCGACATTAATGATTACGAATGATAAAGAGTGCATCTAATTCTGATTAGTTATTTTTATGGTGAAAGATAATTTTTTCAAGATATCTGTAACGAGAATGAATGATGTTTAAGTACAAAATGCATTTAGAGTTGTGTGTGAAAGGGTACAAAAATATAAATTGTGTGGATGTGTGCATATGCTAGCGTGTGCATTTTCTATATTATGTGTCACAAATACCAACACATCACTTACAAATACAGAACTTTATGACCACTAGGGTGAGTCATACCATCTCTAGCTCTCCCTATTTTATCATCTCTCGCTTCTTCTTTCCTTTCTTCTTTTCAACACAGACGTACTTCGTTTTTTTTTTTTTTTTTTTTTTTTTTTTTTTTTTTTTTTTTTTTTTTTTTTTTTTTAAAATACTCTTGTGATCATATTCATGATTATTTGTATTCATTTCTCGGCGTTATTCGTTCTGTCTACTGTCTGCATCTTATTTATTATTCATGATTATTAATTTATTCGGATTTTACGATTACACTGAAATTTAAAATAAATGGTAACATATGAATTTAAAGACTCTTACAGGCATTTTGTTAAAATTATACGAGGCCCGACCCAGTGAATATGCATATTTATGGACATGCATATACACGGAAATAAATGCATATCTGTCAGTCTCGACATATATATCTGACAGATAGAAGACAGGTAAATGTATATCTATCAGACAGCCAGACAGTTGCATTTATTTCTGTGTATATACGTGTTTGTGTAGGTGAACATTCACTGGGTCAGGCCTCGCAGTTTTAACAAACGGGCGGTTAGACTATTGACACTTCAGAGAGGATGTTAAAATGCTTAAAGTGGATCGCATTCCTTTCAAAATCATGGATAATATTGGGTGTTTAGATTAACTTTATTCATTATCCTGTTTTGTGACAATTATACTAATTAAAAAATAAATAAGACCAAGGATAAATGCAATAAACTAAATTATACTTTTTATACGTTCAATAAATACTATGTTATTGTGAAATTGATGAAACTATAAATAGATGTGTAAAGGGAGGGTAAAAAGATCAGAGGCTACACACTGTATTTCATCTCTAAGCTTTATTGCTGTCGAAGATATAAATATTCGATATTTGTAAGCAACATATGATCCCGTGAGTAAAATACGGCGGCAGATCTCATACGGAGTTGAAATGACCGTGGCTTCTCCTGGAGTATTTTACATCCCTCTGAATAGTTTATTTATGGATCTGTTATATATATATAGCCATATGAGATATTCATGGGTTTCCAATGTTTAGCTTTATATAGCAGAAAGGGAAAGGATAGATCAGTAGCAACTCGACGAGGTGTCATGGCGTCTGATTCTATTTTTGGAAAAACAAAGCACATGGGGTTTATTTTGATGACGTCACAAAAGTTACGGATTGTAAATATGGTCGATCATTTTGGTCTCTTCAGTCTTCAAAAAGGATGGAAAATAATGATTTTAATGGTTATATTTTCACAGAAAAATCACCAAAATGCCATGACACCTCGAGTTGCTACTGACTAGCCTTTCCCACAGCAGAAAACTCACACTGCTTGTTTGTTGTTTGGTTATCTGAGAGCAGGTTTGGGGATGGGAATATGAGGACCGAAAGTGCAAATTAAGGCCCTTGTGACCCATAAAACTAGAAATTATTCATATCGTAACAAATGGCAGAAATAATGAGTCCCCCAACGGAATTCTTTTCAAAAACATGTAAATACATTGTTGCATGTATGCATGGTTGTTGATAATAGTATTATAATCTTATAAAGTAGTAGTACCATTAATATCAGTAATGATAATAAGAGTAATATTATTATCAATATTATTATAATCATTTATAATTGTCATTATTCATTATTATTATTATCACACATACACACACACACACACATTATACATATTCGTGTGTATAATATATATATATATATATGTATATATTATGTATATTATATGTATATGCAATACACACACACACACACACTACACACACACACACACACACACACACACACACACACACACATATATATATATATATATATATATATATATATATATATATATATATATATATGGATAGATATTTATGCATCTCCAATTCTGAACTTATAAATGTATAACGGTGATGATAATTGTTTTTAAGCACAAATCAGTTATTGACCGGAAGAAAATAATAACTCTTGGTTAGAAATGCGTGTTCAGTTATTTCTTGATTAACTCCTGTTTCTGCACATTTTTTTTTCTTTCTTTTGCGTTCATTTTCTTTTTCTTTCAATAGGTCCTTTATTCTGTTTAATTAAGTATTGCATATAAGTGTTGATTCGGTGGCTGTTCTGTGATCCGTTTTCTGTTATTCTCACGTGGCTCAATAATAATGGTGGTAATTATTTTTAAATCTAGACCTACGGTACAATGCAAATTTTGGTGAATTTAATCAACCATCCTACAATTAATTTTAAGGAGTTTAAACCCAAAGACAAACACAGATACACACGCTGTATATATCATATACATGTAAATGTATATTTATTCATTTATTTATTTATCTATTTATTGTTTTACAAATCATCACAAATTTGTGTAGATTTGTTAAATTCCATGGATAAAAAATGTATATGGCAAGATAGAAACAACCTTAATTATTTGTGGAAGAGAAATAAAAAATACTAATAATAATGATCATTAGTGTACTATTATATAATATTGTTGGCGATGATAATGATGATGGAGATAATGATGATGACAGTGATGACAGCGATAAAATGGTACCATTGTTATCAGTAATGGTAACCGCAATCGTTATGATAATAATAATATAGAATTTATGTCCGTTTCATGGACCATAATGCACATAGCAACACGATCAAAGTTTCAAGGCAAGCTTCCCCGTACCCCCCCCCCCCTGCAGGTCTATTTAAGTCTTTTTCCTCCTTCCCCCAGCCTTTTATTCGTTAATTCCCCATGTGACGTCATAGGCCTATCACTCGAAGCTGTGCAGTACTCGGAAGTGACGAGATTTTAGGTAGACCTTGTCCTTACTTAGATCTTGTTCTTACTTATATGGACCTTGTCCTCCTTATTTAGATAAACCTTGTCTTCCTAACTTATATAGACTTTGTCCTCCTAAATTAGACTTTGTCCTTTTAACCTACATAGACCTTGTCCACCAAACTTAGATAGACCTTGTTCTAAGTTAGATAGACCTTGTCCTTGTAACTTAGACAGACCTTGTCCTCCTAACTTAGATAGACCTTGTCCTCTTAATTTTAGACCTTGTCCTCCTAACTTAGACAGACTTTGTTCTCCTAACTTAGATTTTGTCCTCCTAACTTAGACCTTGTCCTCCTTTAGATTTTGTCCTCCTAACTTAGACCTTGTCCTCCTAAAACATATAGATATTGTCCTCCTTCTCACATAGACTTGTCCTCCTAAAATAGACTTGTCCCCTGAAATATATAGACCTTGTCCTCTTTAGATCGACCTTGTCCTCCTTAGACCTTTTCTTCCTCACATAGACCTTGTTTCCTCTTACTTAGACCTCCTTCCTCACATAGACCTTGTCCTCCCCATCGCCGGGCAGGAGGGACGGGAAACTCACCACACGGAGATGGAGTTCGGGGAGTGAGGCACCAGGAAGGTCGGGACGTTCCTGGAGAGGAGGCGCGGCCCGCATCGCCTCCGTCCCCGCAGAGAAGAGAGCCGGATCATGTTCCTAATTGGCGTTTCTATCATCACAGGTGTCAGCGGCGTGACCCTGGGTGAAGCGAGGTCATGCTCCGCTTCGATTTCTTCTCTCTCCGGCGGGAATGGCGGCCGGGAGAGGGAAACGTTCGAGCCGAGGCATGGGAACGTCGGTTTGGTTTTCGAATGTCGGCTCGGGGTGAAGGACCTCGTTCAAGCGCAAAGCCTGTCTGCATGTTCGGCCGTTGGGGCTGCGCGAGGTCAAGGGTCGGGCCGGTTCCTCATGCGATGGCTGAGGCTCGCGTGGGTCAGGCTGGGTGGAATCGGCAGTCACTGGCTCTACGGCTTGGAGGTTCGTGTCCTCAGGTCCCGGTTTTTCCCTGGCGACTTGTGTGTCATGGAGGTCCTGAGGTCTCGTACGTTCAGGAGTATCGGTGTCAGTTCCTTGCCCTTCATCACGGCGCTTATCTGGTTCTCTCATGTGTTGAGCCATGGAGTCGGGCAGGGCTTCATCGTATATCGTAGGCTCTAGCACATGAATCACCGAAAATTCTGTTGTAGTTGTCACGGGTGTTGTGAGATACCAGGAAGCAATGTTCCTTCCGAGGGATTTCAAAGAGAACTTTAATTCTAACACGTGTCTCCTTCTGAATATGTCTATTTCAGATTTTCTTGATTACAAATTAAAACGTTCTTTGTGCATTTGCCGGATATATCATGTCCGCAGAACCATAGACCGTAGAAACAATAGACGTATACGTAGCGTTTGATCACATGAACCACCACACTTCCACACGGGCTTCAAACGCCTTACAAAACCGCCTCTTTCCAGATACAAACAATCCACAAACCACAACGACACTTTCCTTTCAACTCCTGCGTCCCTCTTTTAGTCTATTTTTCACCCAGAGGCAAAGAGAGAGGTGAAGACCCCACCTCGCGAGGGGACGACTGCACTGTTGCGTGTGGCGATGCCTTCCGTCTTCGACCTCCCTCCCTTTGCCGCAGCAGACACGCACCGTCGACGCCTTATAGAGAAGTCTCCCCGAGAAAGTATGAAAGAAAATGGGACGACGACACACCATTCGTGACGATGATTATTCATTGATTTTCTTTTGTTTTTAACCGTTCGTAATTTCAACAATTAAGTGGAATCATATAAGGTTACATAATTCGTTCTTTTCGACTAGTCATAAAGCTATATGATTCGTAAAATCTGTATCTTTAGTTAACTCTCAGCAAATGTATATAAATTAAATAATCTTCTAAAAACAAACAAGCGTACTTTTTAAGACAAGTGAAGGTAAAATAATTACCATGAGGTAGATTATGCAAGGTCGGAGATTTGTATACTAGGTCAAAAGGAATCACGCAAAGGTCTAAAATTTCCTAAACACATACATATGTATGTGTGTGTGTGTGTGTGTGTGTGTGGTGTGTGTGTTGTGTGTGTTGGTGTGTGTGTGTGACTGAGTAGATAGGCAGGTAGATAGGTATACACACATTATATAATATATATATAATATATATATAATATAATATATATATATATATATATATATATACATGTAAACAATAATTATGATTAAACAAATGGCAATAACACGTGTCACTGATGAGTTTGTTTACAGTATGAAGTGCGCAGAAAGGACGGTTCTCAACTCTTACCATATCTAAGATTGGTTAAAAGCCATTGCCTTTTAGTACACCATTTCGTATCTTCGGAATATTGGTATTTACATTTTTGTCACCACCATCAGCAGTAATATTTTCGTTATCATTATCCCTTTAATCAAATAATTCCTTAATTGTTTTGGGATAGTTGCTTGTTGGCATTTGGTTCGAACGGGTTTGAACGATTCGGGCGCATCCGAAGCCGTGGAAACGGACGATGGAGAACAGAATTATATATAAAGCGTAGGTGTTCGTATGTAACCTTGCTTAAAAATAACTTTTTCACAAACAAGTATCCTTTTCAGGCAGATTGTGATTATAACGAAGGAAGTAAGTGATGCAAGTCTATATAGACTGGCAGTTGAGAAACTGTTTCGGATATTACCTTAAATCCCATTTTCGTTAAAGTGAATCTACTCTAGATTCCAAACTGAATGAAAGCATTAAATAATCATAAGCTAATTTCTACACCAGTTTATTTATTTTTTTTTTTAGATATTAAAAGATAAAAATAGTAGGCTAGAATGTGATCTTATTTGTAATCATTGTTTTAGGTAATCTTATTTGAAGACATGATTAATTCCAATGTCCATAATAAAATACCAAATCATATTGCACCATAATAGGAGGAAGACTGCTACATTTAGTGTTTATCCACCTGCGTCACCTTTTGTTAAGGAGTGCCCATTTTCAGTAATTTATTGAGCTTCCATTACCCCCGAATTTTCCAAAATTACCCCAAAATTTCACCCAAATCGTTGACGCAATATACGTCCTCCCACCATCTTCTGGTATAAATGGAAGTGGAATGGCAGACGGAATCGGCGACGGGCAGACAATTCACCTTTTGTGTTGGGATGGCGTGACATACATACCTTGTCCACTGTTATGTTTGTTTATGCATTGCACTTACACATAGATGGTTTCACAAGTGCTCAGTCACCAAGTAGTCAATTATCAGTTGTACCTGTTTACCTCTTTCCCTTTCGAAAAGGTTATGTTTTATTGCTGTTGGAACTTTACTAACATTCTTACAAAGACGATGTTAATGATAATCACTGTCTCGATATTGATACCATATTATAAAATCTCGAAAACTGATTAAATTGATTAAATAAGGCAACCAGCGTAACTACGGCCAAACTAGCATTGTTATTAGAACGAAGGAAGTATGTACTGAAGTAAGGAGGATAAACAACGGGAAATAGTGAGTAAACAGGTGAACGGCTAAAACATCAGAGTCTAGATGGTATTCATTTTTTTTGCGCCTAATAAGGGTAATGATAATGAGATGAATGGAGGTAAGGAAAGTCTCGATGGCGGAAAGAATAGTAAAAGTAAATACCCAAGAGGAAATGTTTACAAAATCATAATGGTAAAGAATGCATTACTGCAAATAGCCATTTAATGTTAATAGGTGAATATTGAGGCAAAAGGGAGGGGAGGAGAGGGTAGCGAGGAAGAGGGAGAGATAGACAGATAGATAAAGAGACAGAAGGGAAAGAAAAGATAAAAAGAAAAAGAAAAAATGGAGAGATAAAGAGAAACAAGAGTCAGGGAATGCAGGAAATGAGACAGACAGTCAGAAATAAACAAAAGAGGGAAGAGCGAAAAAAGAAAAGATCAAGAAAGATAGATACACAGAGACAGAGAGAGAGAGGAACAAGAAGAAGACGAAAGAATCCAAACGAAGCAGAAGTCGGAGCCACGTGACGAAAGAAGTGCGTCTTTTCTCGCGACTTCTCCCTCGATTCAACGGCGCAGAAAGTATTAGTTTTTTTTTTTTTTTTTTTTTTTTTTTTTTTTTTTTTTTTTTTTTGCCCATGTCTGTTTCGCAAAACAAGTATCACACAAATTAAAATAAAAAGTAAGTGTCACAGCTAATGAAAAAAAAACAAAGTCTCCCTCGATTCAACGGCGCAGAAAGTATTAGTTTTTTTTTTTTTTTTTTTTTTTTTTTTTTTTTTTTTTTTTTTTTTTAGCCCATGTCTGTTTCGCAAAACAAGTATCACACAAATTAAAATAAAAAGTAAGTGTCACAGCTAATGAAAAAAAACAAAGTCTCCCTCGATTCAACGGCGCAAAAGTAGTAATTTTTTTTTTAGTCTATGTCTGTTTCGCAAAACAAGTATCACACAAATTAAAATAAAAGTAAGTAGCTAATGAATAAAACAACAACATACAAGTATCGCGTAAGAAACTACTGTAACACAAGAAAAAAAAAAAAATCATTTATTTATTTTTTTCTATTCATTATTTTATATAAACAATAATAATAACAAATAATAAATAACAACAAACAATAATAATTATATTGATAATAATAAGGTATCACAAAATACAACTGCTGAACATGATTCAAATATCATATAATTTCATTTAAAAATCCAGAACCACCACAACAAACACCTCCAGTGCCATACAAACAAGCACTTCCGGTAACACGTTACTCCAGTACCACAAAACAATCAAGAAAAACAACATTAAGTTTCCCTCATACAGAGAGAGAGAGAGAAAGGACAAAGAGAAGACAGAGACAAAGAGAGAGAGGGAGAGAGGACAGAGACAGAGACAAAGGAGAGAGAGACAGACAGACGCAGAGACAAGAGAAGAGACAGAGACAGAAACAAGAGAGAGAGAGAAGACAGACACAGAGACAAAGAAGAGAGAGAGAGACAGAGACAAAGAGACAGAGAGCAGAAGTTCAAAAGGAAGAGGAAGAAAAAAAATGATAAAGAGAGAGAAGCAAAGATCAAAGAGGGAAGAGAGAAAAGAAAAAAGAGAGATAGTTCAAATGGGGAAGAGAGAGGGAAACAAATAAAGGTAAAGAGAGAGAGAGAGAAAGTGGTAAAATATGCTATACCGGAAAATAGGTTTAATTTTCCATTAAGAATGCTGACTGGTATAATTATTCCTATAATTCCAGTTTTATAAATACTGTAGATTAATTTTACATGTGACAACAGAAGAGGTAATGATATAAAACTTTTTTCCACTTATCGCATCAGCTAATTGAACCCATGTTAGAATTAATGATTTTTTAAAATTATTATTCACTTTGATTCCACAACTGAAAGTGAGTTAGAATCTAAAATCACGAGGAATTAATGATTTTATTATTATTATTTTTATTATTCACTTTGATTCCACAATTGAAGGTGAGTTAGATCTAAATCATGATTAAATAAATATGAACTTGAGAACGTTGAATTAAATATGTTTATGAGTTTTTTATTTTTTATTTTTATGATTGAACACATAAGCCGTTTCCCGTAAATCAACTTTGTTTTTAAATAAAAGGCAGTTTTTCTTTACCTTATTTGAACACAAGACGGGTTCTGAGGAAATAAGAGAGAGGGAGAGAGAGAAGAGAAGAGAGAGAGAGAGAGAGAGAGAGAGAGAGAGAGAGAAGAGAGAGAGAGAGAGAGAGAGAGAGAGAGAGAGAGAGAGAGAGAGAGAAACTGAAAGCGTTTTATCTCCCCAAATTTGACTTAAAATGCCTCCATATTTCCCTTTCCTTCTATTTTGACTTAAAGTGCGCCATTCCCCCCCCAATTTCTTTTCTTAAATTGTACTTTTCTCTCCCTGATTTACAACTCTAAGTGACATTTCTAATTTACAGAAAAAATAGTCCCTTTATAAAACTCATAATGAACACCCTTTTAAAACTCACAATGAACACCCTTTTAAAACTCATAATGAACACCTTTTTTAAACAAATGAACACCCTGAAACCCTTTTAAAACTCATAATGAACACCCTTTTAAAACTCATAATGAACACCCTTTTAAAACTCATAATGAACACCCTTTAAAAACTCATAATGAACACCCTTTTAAAACTCATAATGAACCCCTTTTAAAACTCATAAGAACACCTTTTAAAACTCATAATGAACACCCTTTTAAAACTCATAATGAACACCCTTTTAAAACTCATAATGAACACCCTTTTAAAACTCACAATGAACACCCTTTTAAACTTAAAACACCTTTTAAAACATAATGAACACCCTTATTAAACTCATAATGAACACCCTTTTAAAACATCATAATGAACACCCTTTAAAACTCATATGAACCCTTTTAAACTCATAATGAACAGAACACCCTTTTAAAACTCATAATGAACCCTTTAATAAACCTTTTAAAAACTCAAAATGAACACCCTTTTAAAACTCATAAATGAACACCCTTTAAAATGAAACTCATAATGAACAGAACACCTTTTAAATCACTGAACACCCTTTAAAACTCATAATGAACACCCTTTTAAAACTCATAATGAACACCCTTTTAAAATAATGAACATTTTTAAAACTCACAATGAACACCCTTTTAAAACTCACAATGAACACCCTTTTAAAACTCATAATGAACACCCTTTTAAAACTCATAATGAACACCCTTTTAAAACTCATAATTGAACACCTTTTAAACTCATAATGAACCCTTTAAAACTCATAATGAACACCCTTTTAAAACTCATAATGAACAACCCTTTTAAAACATGGAACACCCTTTTTAAAACTCATAATGAACACCCTTTTAAAAACTCATAATGAACTCCTTTTAAAACTCAATAAATGAACCCCTTTTAAAACCATAATGAACACCCTTTTAAAAACTTCACAATGAACACCCTTTAAACTCATAATGAAACACCCCTATAATGAACACCTTTTAAAACTCATAATGAACACCCTGCATTTTAAAAACTCATAATGAACACCCTTTTAAACCCATAATGAAACACCTTTTAAACTCATAAATGAACACCCTTTTAAAACTCACAATGAAAACCTTTAAAACTCATAATGAACACCCTTTTAAAAACTCATAATGAACACCTTTTAAAACTCAAACTGACACCCTTTTAAATCAATGAACACCCTTTTAAAACACAATGAACACCTTTAAAACTCATAATGAACACCCCTTTTTAAAATGAACACCCTTTAACTCATAATGAACACCTTTAAAACTCATAATGAACACCCTTTTAAAACACAAAACACCCTTTTAAAACTCATGAACACCCTTTAAAACTATAATGAACACCCTTTAAAACTCATAAATGAACCCCTCAATGACACCCTTTTAAAACTCACAATGAACACCCTTTTAAAACTCACAATGAACACCCTTTTAAAACTCATAATGAACACCCTTTTAAAACTCATAATGAACACCTTTTAAAACTCATAATGAACAACCCTTTTAAAACTCACAATGAAACACCCTTTTAAAAACTCACAATGAACACCCTTTTTAAACCATAATGAACACCCTTTTTAAAAACTCACAATGACACCCCTTTTAAAACTCATAAAGAACACCTTTAAAACTCACAATGAACACCCTTTTTAAAACTCACAATGAACACCTTTTAAAACACATAATGAACACCCTTTTAAAATCACAATGAACACCCTTTTAAAAACTCATAATGAACACACCTTTTAAAACGCATAATGAACACCTTTAAAAACTATAAATGAACACCCTTTTAAAACTCATAATGAACACCCTTTTAAAACTCACAATGAACACCCCTTTTAAAACTCATAATAACACCCTTTTAAAACTCATAATGAACACCCTTTTAAAAACTCACAATGGAACACCCTTTTTAAAACTCATAATGAACACCCTTTTTTAAAACTCATAATGAACACCCTTTTAAAACTCACAGAAATCCTTTTTTTAAAACTTATAATGGAACACCCTTTTAAAACTCATAATAACACCCTTTAAAAAAACTCATAATGAACACCCTTTTTAAAACTCATAATGAACACCCTTTTAAAAACTCATAATGAACACCCTTTTTCAAAGAACACGCCTTTTAAAAACTCATAATGAACACCCTTTGTTAAAAACTCATGAATTTTAAAACTCATACACCGAACAAAACTCCACCCTTTTAAAAACTCATAATGAACACACCCTTTTAAAACTCACAATAACACCCTTTAAAACTCACAATGAACACCTTTTCAAAACATAATTGAACACCCTCTCAAATGCAACACCCTTTTTAACTCTCATAATGAACCACCCTTTTAAAACTCATAAATGAACACCCTTTTAAAACTCATAATGAACACCCTTTTAAAACTCATAATGAACACCCTTTTAAAACTCATAATGAACACCCTTTTAAAACTCATAATGGAACAAACCCTTTAAAACTCACAATGAACACCCTTTTAAAACTCATAATGAACACCCTTTAAAAACTCATAATGAACACCCTTTTAAAACTCATAATGAACACCCTTTTTTAAAAATAATGAACACCTTTTTTAAAAACTCATAATGAACTACCCTTTTTAAACTCAAATGAAACCCCTTTTAAAACTCATAATGAACACACCCTTTTAAAACTCATAATGAACCCCTTTTTTAAAACTCATAATGAACACCCTGTTTTAAACACCATAATGAACCACCCTTTTAAAACTCATTAATGAAACACCCTTTTAAAACTTCACAATGACACCCTTTAAAACTCATAATGAACACCCTTTTAAAAAACTCATAATGAATGAACACCCTTTTTAAAACTCCAATGAACACCCTTTTTAGAAAGAACACCTTAAAAACTCATAATGAACACCCTTTTAAAACTCCACAAAGGAACACCCTTTTAAAACTCATAATGAACACCCTTTTAAAACTCATAATGAACACCCTTTTAAAAACTCATAATGAACACCCTTTTAAAACTCATAATGAACACCCTTTTAAAACTCACAATGAACACCCTTTTAAAACTCATAAATGAACACCCTTTTAAAACTCAAATGAAACCCCTTTTAAAACCATAAATGAACTTTTAAAACTCATAATGAACACCCTTTCTTTAAAAACTCACATATGAACACCCTTTTAAAACTGATGAACTTTTAAAACTCATAATGAACCCTTTTAAAAACTCATAATGAACACCCTTTTAAAACTCACAATGAAGCCCTTTTAAACTCATAAAATGAACCCCTTTTAAAAAACAATGAACACCCTTTTGAACACCCTTTTCAAAACTCACAATGAATAAAACCCTTAAACCATACATGAAACCCCTTTTTTTAAAACTCATAATGAACACCCTTTTAAAACTCACAATGAACACCCTTTTAAAACTCATAATGAACACCCTTTTAAAACTCACAATGAACACCCTTTTAAAACTCATAATGAACACCCTTTTCCTCAAAACTCAATAATGAAACCACCCTTTTAAACTCAATGAACAACAAAACTCGTACTCAATGAACACCCTTTTTAAAATCATAATGCGAACCCCTTTTTAAAACTCGTAAATTTTTAAAACTCATAATGAAACGCCCTTTTAAAACTCATAATGAACACCTTTTAAAACTCATAATGGAACACCTCTTTTAAAACTCAACAATGATGACCCCTTTTAAAACTCATAATGAACGCCCTTTTAAAACTCATAATGAACGCCCTTTTAAAACTCACAATGAACACCCTTTTAAAACTCACAATGAACTTCCCTTTTTAAAACTCAATGAACGCCCTTAACTCACAATGTCACCCTTTTAAAACTCACAATGAAAACCCCTTTTAAAACCCATTAATGAACACCCTTTTAAAACTCCATAATTGAAACACCCTTTTAAAACCCACAATGAACACCCTTTAAAAACTCATAATGAACACCCTTTTCAAACTCACAAGGAACACCCTTTTAAAACTAATAACGAACACCCTTTTAAAACAAAATGAACACAATTATAAAACTTTTCGAAAGAGTCAAGTTATATAGAATTCCCAAAGGTATTTATTCACTGGCCCTCGCGATGCAGGAGGCTTGGCGGGAGAAGAGAGAATCCAAACCTGTTAACTCCAGCCCGAGAGGTCATAGAGTTTAGGACTGGATTCCTTTCCTTGTCCACATCGTGGTTTTATCGGATGTATAAGTGACAGAATTTCATCGTATGTGTCGTAGCTTCAAAACTACGTGCGTATGTGTTTACCTTTTGTTATTTTGTTGTCGTTAGTATGGTATTTAAGTTGAAAGTTGTCGTGTTATCGTTTTAATAGTTTTTAAATTAAGTTTTAAATTGTATTCGTTTTTTTTTTCTCTCTCTCTCTCTCTCTCTCGCCAAT
>NW_020871967.1:75000-90000 GCF_003789085.1 Penaeus vannamei
CCTTTGCTTCCCTCTCCCTAATCCCCTCTTCATTCCTTCCCTCTCCGACCCTCTTCCTTCCTTTCCTCTCCCCCTATCCATCTTCCTTTCCTCTTTCCTCTTTCCTTCCCTCTCCCTATCCCTCTTCCTTCCTTCCTCTCCCTATCCCTCTTCCTTCCCTTCCTCTCCCTACCCCCCTTCCTCTTTCCTTCAATATATCCAACCCTCCCGAATGTCCTTTTCGTAGGCCATCCTTACCTGCCACGTGCAAAGGGCGTCTGTCCTGCCAAGGTTAAGCGAAGCTATTTTGATTGGCTTCTATTTATATGCATTTTTGTTTTTTTTTCTGTCTTATTTGCAATGTATCGTTCGCTTCCATTGCATAACTTCGGCTTCGGAGTCGTTCAAACCTGTCTTAAGGAATGGGCGAAGTAATGCCACAGGAGATGCATCCTTGAGGTTAGGGTATTGGCTGGCTGTGATGGCGCCGAAGATGACGGTGTTCAGAATATCAGTCTTTTTTTGTTTTGTTTTTGTTTTTCTACTTCTTCTGAATTTGTTTCTTGGTTCCTTGCTTGATCTCTGTTCATTCGCTTGTCTGTGACTTTTTTATGTGTATGCATCTCCTTACCTTTCCGTGTCGTTCTCTCTCTCTCATCCTCTCTCTCTCTCTCTCTCTCTCTCTCTCTCTCTCTCTCTCTCTCTCCTCTCCTCTCTCTCTCTCTCTCTCCTCTCTCTCTCTCTCTCTTATTCCACTCCCACCTCCTTATTCCTTTTCATTTCCTCCTTCCTTCTTCCTCTTCCTATTCGTTTTTCTCTTCATCTTCCTCCTCCTCCTCCTCTTCCTCTCCCTCTCCTTTTATCCTTTATTCTCTTCGTCCTCATCTTCTCCACCCGGTCTCCACCCGATGTGCCATTGTCCATTTCTTCATAATTAATACGATCTATAGTTGAAAAAAGGGTAGGTGTGTCACCCATCGAGGCACCTGATTGGTCAACGCCGAACTTTCCAAAACTCGTGTTTATTCGACCACGTGACAACCAGCTCGCTTCCTATTGGTCAATCGCTCTCCCCCGACGCCTCCCATTGGTCGAGCGAGTGGGTTGATACCGGGGGGTTGGAGGAACCGCCAAAGTCGACGGACCACTTCATGAATATGCTTTAACTCTTTTTTTTTATGTAACTTTTCCTGTTTGGACTACTCGAGGCCGGGGTTTGCACGTACGAGATTAGTGAAGGCGATGCGGCTTCCTTACTTTCTGCGTTGTGGTTGGGGCCGCGGTATTTGCGAAAGGCTGGTCGGTGTCTCCTTCCTGCCAAACGTACACACACACCCAACATGCATAGATGAATGTGTGTGTGTGTTGTGTTGTGTGTGTGTGTGTGTGTGTGTGTGTGTGTGTGTGTGTGTGTGTGTGTGTGTGTGTGTGTGTGTAAATATGTACATATGTAAACAAATATGTATGTATCTGTGTGTGTACACAGACACACACAGACCAACTTCCATTTTTGACAATCTGCAAATCATTTTCCTCAAGTGTTGCTCTCTTCCTATACTCGAAAAATCTTTAACGAATTTCTGTGCTGTTTTCGCGGCCACGTGTACACATATAAAGAAAAAAAAAACAAAAAACACGACGTTCTACTTTTTCTTCGTGTTTTTTTTTTTTTTTTTTTTTCTGCTTGATTTTCTGCGGATGAAAAAAAAAGAATAAAGGAAACCAAAGAAAACGGAAGCCTGTTGAAGGAGCGACAGACAAAGAAACACAAGCTGATGACCTTCGCTTTTATATGCCGTTATTTTCATCTACGTTGAATATCTAATCTCTTTTACTAACTTTGTTTATCTCTCTCTTTCTTTCTCTTTCTATTTCTCTTTCTCTATCTCTTTCTTTTCTCTATACTGATGTTTTTTTCTCGTTCTCTCTCTCTCTCTCTCTCTCTCTCTCTCTCTCTCTCTCTCTCTCTCTCTCTCTCTCTCTCTCTCTCTCTCTCTCTCTCTCTCTCTCTCTCTCTATCTCGTACTCCATAATATATGATATATGCTGTGTTGTGTGTTGTGTGTGTGTGTGTCTGTGTGTGTGTGGTGTGTGTAGTGTTATGTAAATAAATACACAGAAAGCTAGATAGATAGCTATAAATAGATAGGTAGTACGTTAATAGAGTAGATAGAATATATGCAAATATATATGTACACATATATATACATATGACATATATATACATAGTATACATAGTATATATATATGAGTATATATATAATATATATATATATATATATATATACTATAAATATGTGGTGTGATGTGTGTGTGTGTGTGTGTAGTTGTGCATGATGGTGTGTGTGTGGGTTGTGTGTGTGTGTGGGGATAATGTAGTGCAGATGTTATATATATATATATAAGTATATAAGATAAATGATACGTAAATAACTAATATATAATATTATAGTATATTGTATGTATATACTAACTAGTAGGTATAATGATAGTATAGTATATATAGGAATATAAGATTATATATAAATGTGGTCGTGGTGTGTGGTTGTGTGCTGGTTGAACACAAGAGAGAACAATGCATAGTGTGAGTGTGAGTTGTGTGAGATGTGGATGTGTGAGTGGATCTGTGTGTGTGATGTCGTGTGGTGTAGTGTGTGTGTGTTTGGGGGTGTATGTATATAAAGGTAATAAAATGAAGTATATAATATATATATAAATATATATACACACACACACACACACACCACACACACACACACACACACACACACACACACACACGACACACAAATATATATATATGAGGATGGAATATATGTTAGTATAATATATATAATAATAGTATATATATCAGTAGTAGTAATACATATTATGTGACATATGAAGTATATGTATATGAAACAATAAGTATAACATATAAATAAACAAAACAAATATTATAATTTTAATATAGGTATAGAATAGATATATATATATATATTATTATAATCATATATATATAATATAATAGTATCACATAGTTTATATGTAAGGTATAGGCAGATATACATGTAGTGTGTATGTGATGTATTCATAATATATATATAATAAGGTATATACATATATAATAATAAATATATATATATATTATAATCATAAATAGAATAGAGATAAGTATAATGATATAATATATAGGTAGATATAGTAGTAGAATATAATATGAGAGTGATATATATTAATTATTATATATGCGAGATGTGATATATATAATATAAAAAAAATATAATAATATATAAGATATAAGAATAGAGTTAGTATATATAGTATATAGATATATATATGCCATATATAGTTTGAGATATTATATATATAGTTATATAGTTATATAATAAAGGTATAATGATATATAGATATATATAAATATAGATAAATATATATATGTATATATCACATATATACATGTTTATATGTATATACATATATACATATATTGTATATATGTGTATGATGTGTGTATTATAATATAATATATAATATATATATATATATATATATATATATATATATATGTATGTATGTATATGTATGTGTGTGTTTCATGTTTCGAAAACTTCAAGCACAGGATCATCAGTTGCTATTTGGTTTGTCTTTCCCTCGACTTACATGATTATTACTTTGCTTCAGACTATTTATTTTCTCTCTTTCTATCAAGCTTTAATTGTCTTTTTTTGCGTTTTATGTTCTTTCTCATTTCTTGTTATCTGATGTGCTATTACTTTATCATTCTTTTCTTTTACTATTGAAGAGAATTGAAGAGAAACAAGAGATTTGATATTCTGACACACTTCATTCATTTCTTTATCTATTTGTTTATGTATCCATCCTTTGATTAATTTCTACTTGTTATCGCATTTCCACTTTTCGTTTTTTTTTTTTTTTTTTTTTTTTTTTTTTTTTTTTTAAATAAATGACCGATTTATGGATAAGTATATGGGCATGGCAGAGTATGGTAGGGTATGGCCCACCCTCTCCCCATCATGATGCACGTCTCAAACAGCATGAAGGCCGTTCCTGTTTTGTTAGTGAATTCCAAAATCATTATGCAGACAGAACGACGTAGAAAAAGTCCAGGGGTAGGCCTACATCCAATAACTGACTTTAAAAAAGGCTGAAAAAATAGAAATATAATATGGAAGGGCGGGATTTATTTATTGATTTATTTTTAGGGCCTTTAGGCTCAAAATGAGATCCATTCACCACCTCCTATATCAATGGATATTTTTTTCTGTTGTATTATGAAAGCATGGGATGACACCTTTTCGAATTTCTCTCTCTCTCTCTTTGTGTGGTGGTGTGTGTGTGTGGTGTGTGTGGGTGTGGTGTGTGATTGTGTTTGTTGTGTGTGTGTGTGTGTGAGGGTGTGAGAGAGAGAGAGAAGAGAGAGAGAGAGAAAGACACGGTTATACACGTTTTGTACTTGGCAAATTTGTCGCCCATTATCATATCTGCCATGAAAAAAACACACACACACACACCACACACACACACACACACACACACACACACACACACCCCACACACACACACACCACACACACATTTTTTCTCTCTCTCCTTTCGTTCAATGACCCAAATAAAGGGCAATAACAAAACTGGGAGTTGTTTGATAATGCACTTGATGTCGCTTACGTAACACGTTTCTAGAGGTTGCAATTTCCTCTTACCCACAAGACCCAAACACAACGAGGGTCGTCGAGCTCGAAAATGGCGCCGGGAGAGACGAACCTCCGACCTCTCGACTCTGGCTTCGAAACATCCAGAAGCAAAAGCCCCGCTGGTCAACACGTAAGGCGTCCTCCCCAGAAAAGCCGTTCGGACAGGATTTGTCGGCTGGAGGGGGGGGTGTCAACAGCGTCGGGCAGTGCAGCGGGCATGGACGAGTCCATCACTAGCCTCGCGCGTGTTTGCTGAGGACACACTGACGAGCGGCCGATCAGTTGGCGCCCGACACTCGTGCAGAGCATCTCGTTGTGCGAACAAGGGGACAGACGGACGGAGGGACGGATGGGCCTACTCGTCTTCGTGGCGAGTTCGGAGCGAATTCGTTTTTTCCCTTTTCGTTATTTCGAGCAAAATGTGGGTTGTGGCGTGTGATCTTCGTCCGAACCTCGCTCAGTCGGGAGGTGAAGATCGGGGTCAGGTGAAGTTATCTACCTTCTCTTTTCTTTTTTTAATTTTGAGGGTATCCTGCGGTCATCCAATTGGGTCCGAGTTATGAAATGTGTGTGTGTGTGTGTGTGTGTGTGTGTGTGTGCTGTGTGTGTGTGTGTGTGTGTGTGTGTGTGTGTGTGTGTGTGTGTGTGTGTGTGCAGTGCACACACACATATACTGTATATGTATGTTTTATGTATATATACTCTACCATGTTGTTATAATATGAAGTATTTTTCTTTTTTTTCTCTCTGTATTCTCGAAGGTATCGATACTGGCAATCCTAAACATAACAGCCACGACGCATATACATATATCTATCTATCTATTCATAGATAGATAGATATGCACACATATTCATACATATATACATATTAGCAAATAAAAAGAAAAGAAATTTTCACATCAAGGAGCATGATTTCGCGAACTCCGTCGTTTTTTGTTTCGGATCGCCCATGTGTTTGTTTACGGAGGACTCGGGTAGTTAGATGGTAACTCTGTTGCTATCTAAACTCGTTGGAGAAGATTTGGAGCAGATTGTAATTTTGTTAAATCAGATGAATGCTGTGTAAACTCGTTGTGAGGATGAGCAGAATGTTAAATGCAATAAGAATGCTGTCTGTTTATACCGGTTTCGTATTTTTTTTATGCCTCATTTCGTTTTTTTTTCCCGTGTTTTGTTTTTCTTGTCTGTCTTTTATTCATTTTCCTGTCCTTCTCTCTCTCTCTCTCTCTCGTTCCTCTCTCTCTTCTTTTCCTTATCTCCCAATCCTCTTTTCTCTGCTCCCCTTCTCTTCCTCTCCCTATCTCTCACTCTTTTTTTTCTCCTCCCTTTCTCTTCCTTTCTATTTCCCTCTCACTCCCACTTTTCTTCCTCCCTATCTCTCACTCTTCTTTTCTCTCCTCCCTTTCTTTTCCTTTCCCTATATTCCACTCTTCTTCTTTTCTCTCCTCCTCTTCTCTTCCTCTTCCTATCTCCCTGTCGCTTCCACTCTTCTTTCTTCCTTTCCCCTCATTCCACTCTTCTTCTTTTCTCTCTTCCCCTTCTCTTTCTATCTCCCTCTCACTTTTCTTCCTCCTCTTACCTCTCAATCTTCCTCTCTTACCTCCCACTCTTCTTTTCTCTCCCGTTCTCTTCCTCTTCCCATCCGCCTCTCACTCCTACTCTTCTACCCCCCTTCGTGCTCTTCCTTACCCCCCCCCCTACCCCCCCTACACCACCCCACCCCACCCCACCCCCCACCACCCACCCCACCCCCACCCCCACCACCACCACCCCACCCAGCAAATTGCACCCGATGGTTGTGTTCCCGGATTTCCTCATTTACATATTTGCTTCGATTTCCCTTGAAAATGGTTTTAATTCACTAGTTTTATTTTTTTCATCTGTTTATTTATTCGTTCATTTATTTTTTTTCTTAAATTTCGGGTGTTTATTCACATGCATACGTTTTTTTTTTTCTTCAGGCGTCAATAGCAAGGGGTAACTGAAGTATTTTGAATTGGACGTACTCGTTAAGATAATAATAAACGATAATGATAATGAAAAATGATAACTAGATATGTATATAGTAGAAGTAAGTCAAAATGTACTTCTGTTGTGTCTAAAAATACACATTGCTGGTCATTTGAAATGGTAGGCCTTAATTTTATTTTATTTTATTTATTTATTTATTATTAATTTTTTTTTTTTTTTTTTTTTTTTTTTTTTTTTTTTTTGGTAATGTGCCTTAGCTGAAATCCGAGTATTTTTGTTACTCAATGCAACCACTACACAGCCTCTACACTTCGTCTTATGTAACCAAAATGCAAAAAAAAATAAACGCACACAAACCTGTTCGTGTGTTGTCTAAGAATAGATATTAATAGTCTTTCTTTTATGTGATATACCTTTAAAAAAAGTTGTCTTGAAAATTCATGTTCAAGTGATGGTGCACAGTAAAAAACAAACCTTCTTTCTTAAACAATGTACCACATACCTCAACACTTCATCTGACGCATCATAAGATAATACATAAACACATGACAACAACTAAATATTGCTTATGATTTTAATGTGGTAGATCTATCTGCCCCAAACGAATCTAGATTTTAAAATTGGCGCCATTTTCGCTGACGGACCCCAGGAGAAATCGGGACTTATAGGTTAACGAATGCAGTCAACTAAGGGAATTTTGGGTTAGCCGAGGCTGGGGTGGCGGGCTGTGCAGGCTGAGGGTGAGCACAGCCTACTTAGAATTTAGAATTTCTTGAGTTGTATTTAGATGTGGATGATTTACGAAGGCGCATTTGGCAACGTGAATTTATATACGTCTGCAGTGTGCAAATCTGCTCTCCCCCCTGACTTCTCTGGTCTTTATGCTATTTACTTTTTCCCGCTTTTTATTCTCTCTATTTCCTTTCTCCCCTCTCTCTCTCTCTCTCTCTCTCTCTCTCTCTCTCTCTCTCTCTCTCTCTCTCTCTCTCTCTCTCTCTCTCTCTCTCTCTCTCCTCCCTCACGACCAAGCAGTACCTTGGATTGCAACCTCGCCCCTCCCTCTCCTCCCCCTCCCCCCCTCCTATCTCTCTCCCACTTCCTCTTCCTCCTACTCCTCCTCTTCCTCCTCCTCCTCCTCTTCTCCTTCCTCCTTCCCACCCACCCACCACCTACATAATCAACCCCACTACAAACAACCCCACCCACCCCACCTCCCCACTTCCCCAACCCAAACCACCCACCTCCCCAACCACCCACCTCCCCACCTCCCCACCCCCAACCACTCACCTACCTACCCACACTCCTCAACCCACCCACCTACCACCCCACCTCACAATCCTACCTATCAACCTATCCAACCCACCACCCCAACCCACCCACCCCACCTCAACAAACAACATCGGAGGGGGAAAAAATAAATAAAAAGTAGCCAGTTTAGATGACTCGAGTCTCTCGCCACATCCAATATTAATGAGGAGAGCGTGAGGTGAGGCCGGTTTGTACGACGACACAGGATGGGTGTATGGCCGAGTTATGTTGGCCATGTGGTGGGTGTATGTCCGGTCTATGTTGGCCATGTGGTGGGTGTATGCCGAGTTATGTTTGGCCATGTGCGTGGGTGGCCAGTATGTCCGGGTTAATATGTGTTGGCCATGTGGTGGGTGTATGTGTGGCCATAGTGGTGTATGCCAGTTATAGTTGGCTATTGGGTGGTGTATGTTGAGTTATGTTGGCCATGTGGTGCAGTGTATGTTTCAGGGTTATGTGGCCATGTGGTGGGTGTATATCCGAGTTATGTTGGTCATGCGGAGGGTGTATGTCCGAGTTATGTTGGCCATCGCGAGGGTGTATGTCCAAAAATCATTGTTGGCCATGTGGTGGGTGTATGCCACAAAAGTCATGTTGGCTATGCGGAGGGTGTATGTCCCAAATCATGTTGGCCATATAAAAGGTGGCCGTTCATGTTAAGTTGGCCATAGAAAAGGTGTATGTCTAAATCATGTTGGCCATACGGAGGTTTTATGTCCGTGGTCAGTTGGCCATTTTAAAGGTGGGCGTGTTTCTGCAGATGGTCATTTAAAGGGTCTATGTGCGTGTTCAGTTGCCCTACTCGAAGGTGAACATTTTGTGTTCAAGTTGGCCATATGAAGGGTAGTTGCTCCATGGTTCATTTTTTGCTCAAGAAATATGAATGGATGGTTGTCCGTGTCAGTTGCCATGCGAGGAGTGGGAAATTCAGAGTTAATTGGCCAGCACCGCAGGACGTGGCGCCCAATATTCTCTTGGCCCATCGCTAAAGGGTGAGCGCTCCATGTTAAGTGGCCATATAATATTAGACGGACACGTCCAAGATCTAGACTCGAGAGTCATGTGTGAGTGGGGTAGGGAGAATTTTATGTTCCAGTTGACCATACGCTAAGGGTAGAGACGAACTCCATGTTCATTGGACATACTAAATTGTAGGCCATTGTTCTGTGTCAAGTACGGAAAAATACCTGGGCGGTCATGTTCTCTTGGCCATGCCGAACAATGTGGGCGGCCAATGGTCTCTTGGCCAATGCGAAAATGTGGAGCGGCCATGTCTCTCTTGGCCCCATGCGAAAATGTAAAGGTGGCCATGTCCAGTCGTTTCATAACGGATACAGCTAGCCATTCACCATGTCCTAGTCAAATACGAAGAAATTAAATGGGCGGTTCATGTTCCTCTGCGCCACTGCCGAAATGTTGGCGCCAATTGTCCAGTTGGTTATACGAAAATGTATGGCCGATTTCTCGGACTACATCATCCGCCATGATCTGTCCTAGCTCCACACCTGACCTCATAACAGAAATATGGGCCCTGGTACATGATTCTCTTAGGCCAATTGCGAAAGGAGGGCGGCAATGTCCCAGATTGTTCATACGAAATTAGGCCATTTACCAGTTGTTCATACGAGAGCACTGTGGCCATGTCTAGTATGTTCAGACGAAATAGTAGGCCACTGTCCAGTATGTTCATAACGGAAATGTAGCGCTGATGTCCTTCCAGTTGTTCATACGAAATGTAGGCCATGTTTCCAGTTGTTCCCCATACAGAAAACTGTAGCGCCATGATCCAGCTTGTGTTTCATACGAAACATGCCTAGGCCAAGTCCAGTCTGTCCATACGAAAGTGAGGCCATGTCAGTTGTTCATCACGAAATGTAGGGCCATGTTCCGTTGTCAAATATACAAAGATATGGGCGAGTCATGTCTCTTTGCGCCATGCGAAATGTTACACGGCGACCTATGGTCCCCAGATTGCCGCCACTGCGAAAAATGTGGGCAGGCCATGTCCCAGGTGCGCCATGCGAAAAAGTGGGACAGGCCTATTGTCCAGCTTGGCCATGCGAACAATGATGGGCGGCCATTGTTCCTCTTAGCGCCAATTAGCGAAAATGGCTTGGGCGGCCAACATAACCAATAGTCCTCATACGAAATGGTAGTGGGACCCCATCATGATACAGATAGCGCCAATACGAAATCTGGGCGCCGATTAGTTGCTCTGGCACCAGCCAGCCCGAAGAAAAAGACTCCCAAAGAAGCAGGCCAGTCCAGTAACTGTTCATACGAAATGTAACGAGCCCCAAACATGTTCCATCATGTTGTACCCCCGCATACGAACCTCTAAGGCGGTCATCGTTACTCTTAAGAAGACCAATTGCCGAAAATGTTGGACGGCCATGTCCAGTTGGTCCATACAGAAATGCTAACCGCCAAGATGTCCCAGGTAGAAGCCCGACAACCATTCCTGCCATACGAAAAAGTAGGCCATGGCACGCGCTCTGTTCCTTACCGAAATTAGCGGCCACTCCATGATAGTCAGCTCTGGGCCATGCGAAATATGGGCGGCTTCATGCTCCAGTTGTTCATAACGATACGTTGTGGGCCGGCCATTGTACGGGTTGTATCATACGATAAGGTATGGGCCATGTCAAGTTTGGCCATGCTGAAAAGTGGGCAGGCCATGTTCTCATTGGCCCATGGCGAAAATGCTATCGGAGCGGCCAAATGTTCGAGTTGTTCAATCCGGAACATGTGGGCGGCGCAAGCGGGCATGTCCAGTGTGCTTCATAACCGAAGATGGCTCCAGCTTGGCCAGTTAACGTAACCAAGATGGCTTCACTCTATCTTCGATACTTCATTTGATATAACTTACCTTACATTTTCTTACTTTATCTCCATAGCTACTAAAATGAACGCCATATGTTTGCCGTTCCCAAAATGTATCCCATCCGGGTCGAGGCAACACTACTTTTGCTGTTTGTAACTGCTCTCATTGTCGATTTTAATGCGTTCGTAACAGACATTAGTTTACAGTGAAATTAGCGGCTCAACATGATACTCTTACCTGACCGTATTAAATACCGTACGTGGGGTGTCCCTACGTACCCACTACGAGACGCTTTGCTGTGTATTGATCTTTAATCATTTTTGTCCTTTTACTATCGAAAAAGCAATTACAAATAAAACAGATAATTTGCCCCGTATTCTAATAACAGCGTTCGGTGATATGCAATTAAACAACTACAGGCTTCTGAATTCTCCAAAGGTCAGCAAATTGAAGCCGCCGTATCTATAATGAAATATACTGGTTTCATCAAAAGCGGTTACATTCACGATTTTTTGTTTCGGTTGTTTTTCTATTTCTTTTCTCTGTCTATCCGAGCGCTATCTTTAATCTATTAATAATATAAATCCTGCCTCTTTTTCTTTAATTTCGTTCTTCTCTCGTACACCACTAGTTACTCATTCACTACCTCTGACCTTCATCTGATCTAAAGCCTTCAGAATCCACTGCTACGAGCCGATCGATCAACATTCTCGAGCTCTCCAAACATCCTATCTCTCCGTCTGCCCCTACATGGACGCCCTCCCCGTTGCCTTTCCTTTATCTCTGCTCCCTCCCCCCCCACCAGAAACCACCAGAACAGCCGTCATCGCCTTCCAGCGACCCATACTTCTCTTCTCCTCTCCTCTCTCCCTTTTTTTTGCACTCGTTTTACTTGACCTCTATCCGCAAGATCCATCTCTCTCCCTTCCACATTTCTGCTCATCACCGTACTAACCTCGTCATCTCTAGCGTCTCCATTCTCGGCTATCTCTCAGCACCATCTCTCTCTCTCTCCCTCTCTCCCACAGCGCAATATCAATCTCCCTCTCTCCCTCTCTCCCTCTCTCCCTCTCCTCCCTCCCTCCCTCCCTCCCTCCCCTCCCTCCTCCCTCTCCTCTCCCTCTCCCTCCCTTCTCTCTCCTCCCTCTCTCCCTCCCTCTCTCTCTCTCTCTCTCTCTCTCTCTCTCTCTCTCTCTCTCTCTCTCTCTCTCTCTCTCTCTCTCTCTCTCTCCTCTCTCTCTCTCTCTCTCTCTTTCCTCTCCCTTTTCCCTCTTTCCCTTTTTCTCTTTCTATTGCTCTCTTTGCATAACGATAATCAACATTTTGCTTGCACAAAATACAAAGACATTTCAAAACACACATCTTGTCATAGTAATGTGGAACATTTTGAAAAATATATATATATTTTTTAAACACTTTACGGTTTAGCATAAAACTGCTCACTAATCAAAAATGACATTATTATTATTATATAAATATAGGATTAATTACAGTACATGTTACAGTCTAGAACAACACTCACAGCTGACAGTCATCTAACACCTAATGGACTCCACAGAAACGAAAAAAAAAAACAAAAAAACAACAACAACAAAAACATGAAGGTCGGAACGGAGAAACATGCAGGAACTCACACAGAGATAAAACCTGAGCATATACCTTACCTGGAAATATTAAGTTCTGCTAGCAAGAGTAGGGGGAACTAGGAACTACTAGCTCTACTAGCAGGAGACTTGCTGGGAGGTAAGTGATACACGTCAACTGCAGGCACAACCGAACTCGTCTGCAACAAAACATCTTCTTTGAACCGGACACGAGCAGTGGGGCAGACAGGGAAGGCTTGCAAGGCTCACTGGGCATGTTAGGGGTAGTGAGGCTCACCATGCAGGCTTGCAACAGAGTGGCTTATCAGGCAGGCTTGTTACGACTTTGCCAGGTAGCCTTGCAAGTTCTGTGAATCTCACCGAAGAGGCTTTTTGCGAGATAGAGAGAGAAAAGAAAATATATGAGGCAGGCTTACGGTAATGAGACGGTGCAAAGAATCTCATGAGGGTACCCTTTGCAACAGCGACTCATAAAGGATAGAGATTTGCAATAAGGGAGCTTTTATATGAGAACTCTCGTGCCCTGCAAATCGTGGGGAATTCACAATGCAAACTTGCAACGATGAGGCTCACTAAAATAGGACCTTTTGGCGAGGCTTGGCTTTGCTGGCATACAATTTCGGAAAAGGCGACCAAGCTAAGGGAAACATTTAAAGAGTCTTTAATTAAATTCATCTCAGGCCAGTGATTCCCGATTACACGTGCTTGACACAAAGATGGAACAAAATGCAATGGAACAGGAAGGATTACCAAATAATAATGATAATAATAGACAGGGATTTTTTTTTTTTTTTTTTTTTTTTTAGGGTGGGTAGCATTTTTTTTTTTTTTTTGGTCAATTGGTGATCAAACCACAGGATCTCACGCAAGAAGGTAAGATGTGTATTCGATAGAAGAGAAAGGGAGAGGAGAAAGAGGGAAAATGTAATAAGGAAAAATAATGTGATACAAGGATAATGACAAGAATGTAGACCATAATGGAGGATGTTAGACAGCGAGAACAGAACGGAAATTTCTGAATACGAAAACGTGTCAACTGCACACGAGACGAGAACAAAGAAGGGAAAAGAAAAAAAGAAAAGAAAAAGTAACTTCTTAAAATAAGAAAAAAAGAAAAACAAATAATATAAAATCAAGTAGCAATTAAAGAGAAGCAGATGATTCCGTTCACACCAAAGAATATCGTGATGAAATAATACTATAGTTTTTCAGGTTAGCAGAACGAACGAAGAAAAACGACAAAACAGCCAAAATCAACGAAAAAATGTGACAAATTAACATTTAACGGGCCTTGACGAGAATTAACGAACAAATAAACAACAAAACAGCTTTAAAAATGAACGAATCAACACCATATAAGGAACTTTACGAGAACGATGAAAGAAACGACAAAACGGACGAAAATCCACACAAAAATCATTGACAAATATCTAGAAAATAACGAAAATGAAAACAAAGAAGAAAAAAAAGTGATGAATCAAAAACAATACATAGAGAACTTTACGAGAACGAAGAAGCAAAACAACAAAAAGCCCCCCCCTCCCACCCCAAAATAAAAAATAAAAATAAAAAAAGAAAAATAATTAGGATTCTGCAACACATGGCCTACCTGTTCTTTACTGGATGTGGTCACTATGTGTGGATGTGAATAGCAATGCGTGTGATGACGATGCTGATAATGGTGTGTGTGTTTTGTCCATGATGAATAGCGGGAATGTTCCATGATGGTGGTGGTGTAGAATAGGAGTGGTGGTGAAGGTGATGGTGTTTTTTTATGATGAATAGGGGTGTTTAAGCGGTGATGCTCATGATGGTGAAGAATAGGAATGGTGATGAAGTTGATGGTGTTTTCTTTTACGATGAAGAGTGATGATGTTTCACCGGTGATGTTCCATGATGTTGATGCTGTAAAATAGGAATGGTGATGACGAAGTTGATGGTGTTTTTAAATGATGAATAGTGATGATGTTTTAGCGGTGATGTTCCATGATGATGAGCGTGACTACTGGGAGTGGTGATGTTCCATGCTGATGATGGTGAATCCTTGGAGCGGTGATGTTGAATTATGTTGATTGTGTTTTTTTATGATAAATAATGGTGATGCTTCATGATGTTGATGATGAATACTGGCCGCGGTGAAGCTTAGTGGTGTTGGTGGTGAATACAGGGAGTAGTGATGTATAATTATGTCGCTGGTGTTTTTTTTTATGATGAATAGTGATGTTTTGGTATTGATGGTGAATACTAGGAATGGTGATGAAAATGATGATGGTGTTTTAATGATGAATAGTGGTGATGCTTCATGATGATGTGGGTACTGGGAGTGGTGGTGCCTAATGATGATGATTATATTTATTTATGATAAATAGTGATGATGCTCCATGATGTGGATGGTGAATACTGGCCGTGGTGATGATGATGTTGATGAAGACTATTTTATGATGAATAGTGATGATGCTCCTTCATGTTGGTGGTGAATGCCGGTCATGGTGACGCTTAATGATGATGGTGACTACGGGTAGTGATGATGCTTCAGAATGCTAATGGTGGGTATTGGTCGTGGTGATGACGATGCTGATGTTATTCTTTTATGATGAGTAAAAGTGATGCTGCATGAT
>NW_020871967.1:95000-105000 GCF_003789085.1 Penaeus vannamei
CAGGGGCAGCTTCCTGGACCCGAAATGTTGTTGTTTATGACAGGTCGGGTCATGGAGCCTTCCCGTCGCATGACCTCCTGAAGGCCTCCTAGACATCGTTCTTTTTTTTTAAATTTTTGTTTCTCGTGTCTTCCTCTCCTCGTCATTTAGCTTCGGAACACGTGTCGGCCAGAACACTTTTATGGCGTTGAAGACGTTAATTACACCGAAGAGTCATACCAGCCTCGTATCCCTAAGCCGCATAGCCTGGAATGACAAGCACGTTATGCCTCTGCTATAACGAACATGTGTGCGGTCGCTATAAGGGCAATGACTCGTAGACATTCGCTGCGTTTGATGTTGCCAATATCTTGTCAACGACAGAATGGTTAGGGAAAGAGTAAGAGGAGAGATAGGAGGGGAGCAGAGAGAGAGGGGGGGGAAACAGAAAGAGGGAGGGGGGAACAGAGAGAGAGAGAGAGAAGAGAGAGACAGAGGACAAACAGAGAAAAGCAGAGAGAGGGAAAAAAGAAAGAAAGAGAAAAATAGAGAAAGAAAGAAAGACAAAAATAGAGAAAACAGAGAAAGAGAGAGGGGAAGAATGTGATTCAGAGAAGCAAAGAATAAAGTTAAACAGCAAAATAATAGGAGAGAGAGAGTCTCATTATCATGGTCAGATAGATCTTAAAATCGAGAAATATTGGAATCTCCTGCGAATGATCATGCAGCCAACATATTAAGTTCCCGGACATCACTGTCTGATAAATTAAGTAAAGTAGCCGTAGCATTGCTATCAGGATTTCGATCTACGTACCAATGTAAGCCAGATGTCTTCATAAATGCACAGGCTTACAACGGTTCACTCTGAGGGTTGTCTGAAGGTCAGTCTGTCCAGATATTAATATGGTAAGTATAAATCTAAAATTATAAAACGTATTTTTTTGTTACAAAGAATACTAAATGCTACAAAAATATTACATTTGTGTTATGCATGTGCAGGAAAATACAGCTATGTATACAGTGCCGAAATAAAATTGACACGAAAGGTTACGAATAAGAAGGCATTAATTATAAACTGGCACACAGTGTCTAAAAGGTTGCCGACCCATGAATTAGAACAGGGGACGTGGGAGAGGAAACAAAGAAAAAATGACAAGGCAAGGACAAAGAAAAAAGAAAAGAGTGAAAGACTAAGAAAAAATCGTCATTACAGATATCGACCGAACTGGTACTACTAGTGTTAGCCATAAGGGTGTTAATAGCATATTACAACCTCGTCAAATAAACCCAGATGACATACACCGCTGATGGTCAGGTCCAAGAAATACAAATTATTAATATAAAATAAATATTCCGAGATGTGATGAGATTGGAAGACCGGAAGTGACAAAATGAATAATCTTCATAATAAGGTTGTTTTGAAACTAATTTTGCGCTGCATTAAGTGGTGATAACTAATGATAATAAGGCTTATAAGAGCAAAAAATACGACGTATGTGCCTCTTGTAGAGAAAGGTTAGCCGCCCCGTTGCGTAAAGAACGTGCTTTGTGAAGGTGGGAAAGTATGGCTTCTGCTCCACGTTTATTTGCAAACTCGGACACTGTGGGCGGAGGTAGTACGCCCACGCCTAGGTTGCGTGCTTCTTTTGTTTCAGGGCAATAGAGGTTAGAGTCGTGCTTTACCTTTCATTTTTTTTTTTTTTTTTTTTTTTTTTTTTTTAGGCTTGGGGTCTCTAGGTTAGGGATGTGCTTTTCCCTTCCGGTTTTTTTAGGTCCGGGGTCTCTAGGTTAGGTTTGTGCTTTTGTGTTTTGTTTGTTTGTTTGTTTTATTGGTCTAGAGTCGCTTGGATTTGGATTATGTGTCTCTTTTGTTTTTAAAATTGGAGTTTGCAGGTTGGAGTTTTCTTTTTTTTTTTTTTTTTTTTTTTTTTTTGGACCTGGTGTCTCTAGGCTATGTTTTTTTCTTTTTGCATTTTTGTTTGTTTGTTTGTTTAAATAATGGGATAACTTGGATTGGATTATTTGTATCTTTTGTTTTAAAACAGGGCTTCTAATCTAATCTAATCTAATCTAAGGTTGCGTCATTATTTATCTATTCACTTATTCTCAGTAATAATAGTTTGGTACTGGGGTCTCTAGGCTGGGGTTGTGCTTTTTTTTTTTTTTTTTTTTTTTTTTTAAACAGGGGTTCAAGGTTTATGTTGCGTTTTTTTTTTTTTTTTTTTTTAAGAAATGGCATGTTTAAGTTCTCAATGCGTGCCTCTTTTGTTTTATAATTGAGATCTCTAGGTTCATGTGTCTTTTGTTATAGAACGGAGGTTGTAGGTTCATGATGTGTGCGTATTTCGTTTTAGAACTGGGGTCTCTAGATTGTGTTTTTTAGGCCTGGAGTCTCTAGGTTAGATTTTTTTCTCTTTAGCTTGTTTCTTTTTTTTTTAGACTAGGGTCGCTGGGATTAGGTTATATACCTCTTTTGCTTCATAACAAGAGTTCTAGGTACATGTTATTCGATTTTCTTGTTTTCGAACTTAATAGCATAGCTCGTAATAGCATTCCTCTTTTGTTTTATGACCGGTGTCTCTAAGTTCCTGTTGTCAGCTTCTCTCGCTTCAGGTTGGAAGACTTCTCGTGTTTCTTTTTTTTTTGACTCGGGGTCTCTAGGTCGGGTTGACCACTTTCTCTGTTTGAGGAATGAGGTTCTGTGTTCATAATAGGTTTTGTTTTGTTTTATTCCAGGTTCGTTTTATGCGTTTTTTTTTTTTTTTTTTTTTTTTTTTTTTAGAACTGCCATGAATAAGTTCTTGGTGTTTGTTTGTTTTTATAGGATTTATTTCTGGGTTTGATGGCGCTTTTTTTTCTTTCTTTCTTACTTTTTTTAGGAATGGTTACCGATTTTCTTAATTTGCTGTTTTTTTCTCTGTTACAAATAGTTAATTCATTGTTTCTGTCTTTGTGTTTTATTATCATTATCATTATCGTTGTTATTTTTTCTATCATTCTTATTGCTATTACTATTATTATTATTACCCCTATCATTAATATTATTATTATTATTACCCCAATCATTAGTACTATTATTATTATTATTTATATTATTATTGTTATCATTATTTTCAACATTATTTGATAATTTTAATTGGCCTTTGTTTTTTATCTGGTATTTGGTCTAAATTGTTATTTCTTATATTTATGCTTTAATCATGTAATAATTGATTTCTGGTCATAGTATTATTTGTATTATTTCTAAAGTTTTGACTACTTTTCAATTGTTTATAGACTCTGATTGATGTTTTTAGAATTCATTCATGGTTTGTTCATATTCATAACATCATTTTCGCCAAAATAGGCCCCTGGTGTTTCAATGTGATTTTGTCTAATTTGAAGAACCATAATATACATATATACTTGCATACACACGCATATAGATATATGTGTGTGTGTGTGTGTGTGTGCATTCGTGTGTGTGTGTTTGTGCGTGTATGAGTGCATGTGTCTGTGTGTATGCGTATATGTGTGTGTGTGTGTGTGTGTGTGTGTGTGTGTGTGTGTGTGTATGCGTATGTGTGTGTGTGTGTTTTGTCCACAGGCTTCAGAAACCCATGTCGCAGTCATTCCAGCTTCAGTTTTCAGGAAAAGAAAGGATTTGGCATCTTTGTGTATAGCGCAGCAATGGGTATAATCCTGAAAAAAAAACTTTGTGGGCATTTTCAAGATGGAACATTAAGATTATGTGAATTTGATGGTGGGTAATTAAATCTGTAATAGGGATGGCAATTAGATTTTGAAAAGCAGTGATATTAATTATGATAATTAGTATCAGGATAGAAAAAAATATGATTATTTTTATTCTGACATTAATAGTAATTCCTATTAATAAGATTAGGAATTTTAGGTATTATTATTGTAATTACTGATATTATTGGTATTATTAACATTTACGAAAATTCGTAACAGAAATCTGGCGTTGACTTTTTAACCATTTGAAATTCACCCCCCCCCTTCCCTTTCCCTCATCATCTCTTCCTCGTCTTCCCTCTCCAACAATCTTCCTCTCTCCTCTCCCTCTCCACCTTTCTCGTTTCACCTCCATTTCTTCTCTTTATAAGATTCTCCCTTCCCTTTCTCTCCTTTCCCTCTTTATTTCTTCTCCTTTTCTTCCTCCTTCCCCATTCTTTTCTCTCCCCCTGTTCTTTCACCTCCTTTCCCTTTCCCTCTCTCCTCTCTTCCTCATTTTCCCCTTCTTCCGACCCCCCCCACTCCTTTCACCTCCTTTCCCTTTGCCTCTTTCTCTCTCTCTCTCTCTCTCTCTCTCTCTCTCTCTCTCTCTCTCTCTCTCTCTCTCTCTCTCTCTCTCTCTCTCTCTCTCTCTCTCTCTCTCTCTCCTATCCCCTGTCCCCTCCCTTTTTTCTCCTACCTTCTCTTTCCCTCTCCTTCCCAATCCCCGCCTCCTCCTCCTCCTTTCCCCTCTCTTCTTCTCCTCCTTCCCCTCCTCCTTCACCCCCTTCCTGCCCTTAACCCTTCCGCTATCCCCAACCTCCTCCTCCTCCTCCTTTCCCCTCTCATCCTCTTCCTCCTTCCCCCTCTCCACCTCTCTCCTCCCTTTAACCTTCCGCTATCCCCCAACCTCCCTCTCCTTCCTTAACCTTCCTCCTCCCCAGCCCCCCTTCCTCCTCTCTCAGCCCCCTTCCATCCTCCCCTCCCTCCTCTCCGTCCCCTTAACCCTTCCCTTCCCTCCTCTCCCAGCCTTCGTCCCCTCCTCCCTAGCCCCTTCCCCCTCCTCTCCGTCCCTTAACCTTCCTCCTCCCCCCCCTCCCTCCTCTAGCCCCTTCCTCCTCTCCAGCCCTCCTCCTTCACCCCTTCCTCTCCCCTCCTCTCTCCTCCCTCCTCCCACCTCTCTCCTTCCCTCTCCCCCTCCTTTCCCCCCTCCTCCTCTGCCCCTCCCCACCCCCCATGAAGACAAGAGACGTTCGAATAGCGAAGTCTCCGTTTGGTCACTCGGGATCGATTTTGATCACTCGTATCGGGTCTCTCGTTCATCTAACCTGCTTTTGCTTTCCGTTCTCGAGTGCTTGCTTGTCTCCCCAAAGTCGTCGTAAACATGAAAAAATTCCTTTGTTTTTTTCCTGATGGTCATATGGGCGGGAATATATAGGTACCTGTGCGTGTATGACGGTGTATGTTTACGTGTACATTGAAGTATGAACGTCGTTAGCGCGGTTTGTTGTTGTTGTTGTTTTTTTCCTTTTGTTCTATTTATCTTCTGCGCATTATTTCCGAATGTCTGTCTTTATTAATGTGGATCTGGGCATGTGCGTATTTTAGCACAGGTAAAGTTCCAGCATAGGTTCCTGTGTGCCAGTGGAACGTGTTAGGGGTCGCGGAGTCACGAGGGGGTCGGAGTGCCACGAGGGGGTAGTAATTCCACGAGGGGGTAGTAATTCCACGAGGGGTAGGGATGTCACAGCGCCGGCGATCAATGCGGAGGACTATCCGTGACATTCATGCCTCACCGCTGCATCCAACCCGAAGTACTGCATATTTATGATTTAATTAGCAGCATTCTTGTGCCTTCGTCGTCGTCAGCATATGTCTGACAAACGCCCGGAGTTATTTCAGAACGGAAATTTCACGAGTTGAGGCCCACAAACACCCGGCAGCAACGTATTCGAACGCGCTTGGTTAATCGAATGCGGGAAAAAATGGCAAATTAAGAATCATTGTCAAAATAAGTTAAAACGTGATGAGAGGGTGTTTTTTTTTGACACCCTTGGATCAAAAATTCACAAAACTTATTTCTGCATTTAAAGTTTGAATTGAAATGCGTCCATTATTTTCGCAGATATGAAGAGAACGATAGGCAATTGATACAACACATTAAAAGGTAGATAAAGAACATGACAATACAACGAACAGGTATAAGGATATTCAGAAATGTTAATAACTGAGGAACCAGAAATAAAGTTAAAACAATAATTCGATTTACGTTCAGCGCATTTGAAAACTCATCATTGTATGCAGCCTGAATTCCAACGGGATTTTGCCGTCTCACATCGAGCAGCGAGATTTAGAATGGATTTTCTGCATGTACAACTATATATATATATATATATATATATATATATATATATATATATATATATATATATATATATGTGTGTGTGTGTGTGTGTGTGTGTGTGTGTGTGTGTGTGTGTGTTACGTACATATATATATATATATATATATAATATATATATATATATATATATATATATATATATATATAATATATGTATATATAATATATATATATGTGTGTGTGTGTGTGTGTGTGTGTGTGTGTCTATAATATATATATATATATATATATATATATATGTGTGTGGTGTGTGTGTGTGTGTATGTATGTATATATGTATATATATGTATATATATATATATATATATATTATATAATATATATGAATATGTGTGTGAGTGTTTGAGTGTGTGTATGCGCGCGCGCGCCCTCGCACGTATTTGTGTATGCCCTTATGTTTGTATGCACGCGCGTTCTTGCACACCTTTTCAAATCCCAATCGCCTTGATAAAACAACAAAATGTGCAATCCCAATCTTGCAATTTCAGTATCACTTGCTTCGGTGAAACAACCAAAAATATTTCCCGGTACCAGCTGGCTCGGTACTTTTAACCGAACCGACGCCTTCAAAACACACAAGGCGCAGCACAGTGTGGTAGTCCGGCCTCTCTGCTTGAAATCTGGTGTTGTCTTGTTTGTTTTCAATATTGGTTCGTCGCATATTGTGTTTTCGTTAGTATTTATTATATTTATTTATTCATTGCGAGATTGGATGATCTAAGTAAATGGGTGAACTGATATGGTTTGCTTTAGGATCATTGTGAAATGTTATTTAATTAATATTAGATTTCGCTATTATTCCTGTGCCATTGTGACTAAATGACATATTTTTTCTTCTTCATTTTACCATTTTTATGCTTATTTTCCGATGATAAAGATATGGAATTTGACCATAATTAATTCTTTCTCATACTTATTCCTATTAGTAAATAAATCGCTATTTTTTTTAAATCAAATAATAAAAAGGTTAAAATTTGTCTTATATAGAGGTATACATAATTCATCCTTCACTATGGCCAGTGTATTTGAAACTCGAAGAAAAAAAAATGATTCGAAATTGGCGGTTCAATCCTTGGCAACACCGACCAGTGTTACCAACTTGCAAACCGGCCTTTTCCATTTTCGTATCTGAAACACGTACCAAACACGATTACGAGACATGCGTTTCGGATGCACGATTCGAATGGTGTTATGCGGGAAAGGCTAGGTCAGTAGCAACTCGAGGAGGTGTCATGGCGTCTGATTCTATTTTTGGAAAAAAAAAAGTACATGGAGTTTATTTTGATGACGTCACAAGAGTTAGGGATGCTTTGTGAACATGGTCGATCATTTTGGTCTCATAAATTTTCAAAAAGGATGGAAGATCATGGTTTTAATGGTTATATTTTCATTGAACAATCATCAAAACAGACGCCATGACACCTCCTGGAGTTGCTACTGATCTAGCCTTTCCCTGGTGTTTGCCAACTTAAGAATCACCAGTTTCGAATCTTATTTCCGAAGCACGCTGCACCTTTCCCTGGTGTTTGCCAACTTAAGAATCACGTTTCGAATCTTATTTCCGAAGCACGCTGCAACCCCGTGCTCAGCGGTGCCAATGGGTGAACCGCAAGTTTCGACTCTTGATCCGAAACACAGTCCAAAGCGAAAAAGATTGCGTTTCATTACCAAGATTCGAAACTGTCTCCTCACACTGTCATGGATGAACTCGAAACCTATTTTTTCAACATTCCCACCTTGACATATGGTAACATTTTACGATGGGTTTATTATTTATGAGATTAAGAAAATTCTCATATACCCATCAGGCCTTTAATGCTTTAGGTTAACAACTGAACAGATTTTATATTTACTAAAGTTTTCAGGTAAATAGTCGGACACGAAATAAAACAATGACTAAAAACTGAAAAGAATTATTGGCGATTCATGAATGAATAATGTATATATATACTCATATATGTAAATATATATATACAATATATACAGTATATATATATATATATATATATATATATATATATACGTATATAAAGATATATATGTGTGTATGTATGTATATATATATATATATATATATATATATATATATTCTGAAATGTAGAAGCATCTGAAATGTAGAAGCATCTGTAATATTTTTCATCTGTGTAAAATATCCAGGATTGAATTATTCTCGCCTCATTTCTATCACCATAATTTTAATTAACATGACTATGCTGTTGTTTCTGTGTAATTCACTTCTTGATTATGTAAGCTGCAGCATATGAATGTAAAAATTATTTACTTTTTTATATTTTTTACATTTATGTAATCATGATTGTTGTTTTTATCTTTACTGCTCTTACTGCTATTTTTATTATCATTGTTCCTATGTATGTATGTATATATACGTGTATGTTATGTATATATATATAATACATGTATATACGCAAGTGTGTGTATACATGTTGTTTTGTTTATATATGTGTTTGTGTGTGTATGTATATATATATATATATATATATATATATATATATATATATATATGTATATATATATATATACATATGTATGTATATATATATATATATATATACGCAAATATGTATATACACATATGTGTATGTATATACACACTGTATGTAGGAAAGTATATTTATATACTTTTTTCTGTACTTCATAACTAGCATAAGGGATAGACTTCCAGTATCATTCGCCCGTGACTTTCACATACCTAGTCTAAGATAAACATATTTGGCTTCCACCTCTTGATACTAGTCCCGCCCATTCGTGCATTCTAGCGGTGTTTACTCTTATAGTACTGTGTAACATATATTTCGCTGTATTTTCATGCCATATTCTTCATGTGTGTGTGTTGATAAGTATTGGCGTGCTGTATGGGTAGATTAATAGAATAGGTTTAATTGGAAAATATGCTGATTTTTTGGAGGCAAAATAGCCGGTTTGTTGAAATTGCGCGAGGCCTGGCCTAAAAAAATATTCACTTTGCGGACAAGCATATACACAGAAATAAATACATATCTATCAGTCAAGATATGCATGTCTATCGGACAGATGGTAAGATAAATGTATATCCATCAGAGAGATAGACAACCATTTGTTTCTGTGTATATGCATGTTCGTATATTGTGAATATGTATTGGGTCAGGCGTCAGGTTAACAAACCGGTCGAAAGACTCCATCGAAAGCTTTCAGAATCCATGGGTCTTTGGCTTACCATGGGCGCCAAAGTGTTGTAGAATTTAATAGTTCTGACTTACTGCACCTTGCAACCTTTCAATGAAGGACCGAGAGATTGAAAAGGATGAAGAGGATTTATCAAGTTTATTGCATGGCTCCATCATCACAGCCCTATTGTCAGAACGCAAGACCGTGTTTCTGTATTCTGTAATATGGGATTACCTGAACCAATAAACTACGAAGCTAAAGAATATAGTGAATTAATCTCTCAAAACTAAGAGAAAATGTGAATTAATTGAGCAAAACAACAAGATCGTTTAAGAAACAAATGACCGCATTCAGGTTAGTACTACAGTGCTCAATTTCAGAAAACACATTACACTATAAACCTACCTCAAGAGTTGAAGAAATATTTGTTACGAGTTAGCCCCCTATCCCATTACCGATATCTGATGAAAAGGAATTAATAAAAGGCGAAGATATATGTGATTTTCATAAAGTCCAACAGTATCACAGAAGGAAGTATTCAACGTATGTCGTGGATGACGGTAGCGGAATCCATCGGATTTGGCCAAAACAAGGTATATTTACAATGTCTTTTTCCTGGAAAAGAAAACGAACTTCACTATCGAATTATTTTCACTTACAGTCACATCTCGTCTCCTATTTACGGCCTTGTTTCCGCACAAACTGGTACTTAAAGCATCACTCATTTTCCTATACAAA
>NW_020871967.1:110000-112500 GCF_003789085.1 Penaeus vannamei
TTTTCCATTCCTATTGATTTATTTCCGTTGTCTTTTCTTGATAATCTGTTTCGGTTGTATATTATTTCAGTTGCTGTGTATTCCTATCTAGTTTATTTTAAATTATATTTCTATTTTCCTTTATTCCTTTGTCGGGTTTCTTGACATTCCTCGATTTGCCTTTCTTGATGATTGTCTTTTTTCTCTTTCGGTTTTTACAATGTTTTTGGGGTGTTGTGTTGTCTTAATCAGACCAGAGAATTGCCTTTTGATTAATTAATGGGTTTTTGCATTATTAAGAAAAATTATGGAAACATTTAATTGGCTCGAATATGCATTTCCGATTATGGCAAGTTAAGTACAGTCTAAATGAAGAATCGGATTATTCCTTTCGCATGTTGCATTGGAATGTGAATTTACTAATTTATTATATTTATAAGATTGGAAAAATTAACCAGCGAAGAAATGTATAGTTAACAAAGTATATCCAGAGTGCATTTGAAGAAATCAAGTGTACAGATGGTATCAATGCCAGAAATCAGTTGCAATGTGCACAAAATGTAACACATTTTCAAGGGCAATTTATTTTTGTTTCTGTCTCTTACCTGATATAAGTGTACAAAGTCTTTATCATAGGTTTGCAAATTTTATAACCTAAAATTTTTTTATTGCTCAAAATACGATATTTCCAATACTATAAATGAGTTACATAAGTCCGTAGAACAATTAGTTACTGTTTTTCTGTTGATATTACTATATATAGATTTTTTTTTTTTTTTTGGTTCCCAAACAATTTCCTTAATCAGAATATCTTTGAATATTAAATTTTTGTTCGAGACAATCAACAGTCCATTTATGTATATAAGTTTTGATAATTTATTCATTTATGAATATTTTCAGTATTTTATTATTTTCTTGAAATTCCTGTGGTTATATTGTATAACTTTTTTCAGACATGGATAGATTGTGATGGATACCATGCAGTACTTTGAATTTTATATTGGCAGGATTATCTGGTTTCATTACTAAATTTGGCAGTGAAAGAGTTTGAAATATAAAGGAGAGTTTGATATCTCTCCAATTAAAGCTTGTAGATTAAATTTTTTTTCATGTATTAAAAATAGATGAATGAAGAAATGATTCTCTATTATGTGCATAGGTTGTTAATTCTGCATGACCTTTGAGAGTTATTTGAATTTTTTGACTGTTTTGAAATGTTTTTATGTGCTGTACAGGAAAACTAGTATGTAATTCTTACTTTTTTGTCATCATTATTGTTTTTGTTGTTATTGAAGACATTATTATTAGTACTTTTTTCTTTCTTTTTTTCTTTTTATTATGGATCCACAGTGCCATAAGTGGAATAGTGAAGCAATGGTCTTGGAAGAACCTGTGTAAAACTAGTGTTTGTGCCAGAAACTTTGTGTATGTGGTGGTTATATAGGTAGCATTGTGGTTCTTTCTTAGATAAAATACCATGTGAAAAGCTAAGAGAACTGGAGATTTTCATTACTCCTTGATTATACATAGTAAGAGTGGAGTATGAGTGCAAAAATTCTGGAAATCAGAGCCAAATTAAACAGCAAATTAAACACATGCTCGGTCCATATAGCTATGAGTAGGTGGTTTGTTGACATGAAGAGGCTGTGGGGAAGTTGCTCCCTCAAAGCTGGTCTCTGTTTAGAACTGAAAATAGACCAGCAGTGGTCACAGGTTCCTCTTGGCATGGCAAGTAAAGGGTTCATTTTGACATGGTGGCAGTGGATGGTATGATTCCCACAGTTAGATATCTTTCGGAACTACTCCCTACTCCCACTGGAACATTGTGCTTTATTGTTGGCCATTGCGGAAAATAGTAATATTTCCAAGAAACCCACAGTGTGTATCAAAGCAGGAAACACTTTTTTTTTTTTCCACCTTGCATTTATATGGCATGTTTTTTACAATAATGATAAAAAAACAAATACTTATGACTGACTTACTCTGATCTGTGATGCATAACTTCAAATCTTGAGTTAAAACTTCTTGATACACCTGTAGTGACTGAAGTGATGGCAGTGGCGGATATGCCTTTGGCACATCGACAGAGTTCAGCAAACCACGGTGTATATTCTGGCAAGATGGAGCTTGTTGGCAAGTTATTAGTGAATAATTAAGCAGGCCAATTCAGAATATATGTAATGAAGGTTTATTGGTTCTTAAGGTTGGAATAATGAGGATTTGTGGCCTTGGTCATTATTTAAGGAATTGGAGCACTGTTATTTCAGTAACGTTTACCCATAAAACAGTGTGAAATATTTATCTGGGAAGTTGATTCCTGTAACATCAGATTTGAATTACTATGTCTTGGAGAAATTGTCAGTGGAGGTTAGAGATAATGTATAATAGGAAAGGAAATAGGAAAGCTTAAGATGGAAAGGTGACTGACAACAAAAATAGCTAAGATTAAGCAAGTAATTTATTTTAAAGCATAATATATAGTATTGATGAAAATTGTGGAAAATTTATATCTTTCTGGGTT
>NW_020871967.1:119583-132083 GCF_003789085.1 Penaeus vannamei
CATATCCTTCTCTCTCTCTCTCGCTCTCCTACTCTCTCTTCTTCTCTCTTTCACTAGGACGCAGTCACCTGTACTATTTTAAAAGGTTTTAAAAACTTTTATTGCTCATGGGGCGAGGAAATTACCCAGTAGCTTACAACAAAAAAGGAAAAAGAAAAAAGAAAAATAGAATGAAAAAATAGAAAAAAACAATCTTGGCTTAGCGATTTAGCATCAACATTTATGAAGTCATTCTTAAAACAACAACAATAAGAAAATACAACAGTCTCTTCGAAACAATTCACACTACACAGAATTCATAACTTAGAAAATGAATATGATTATCAAAGTTTTATTGTACTGGGTGTTATGGCATCAGGGTGCCGTGGATAGTACCTATTGGTGCTACAATATTTCGTAGTAAAATAAATATTAGTTAAAAATTGATCTAAAATTATAAGTCGCTCTCATTCTCGTGGTAAGTATATGTTCGTCATTCTAATATATAACCTGTTTTCCTTATGTTTCATGCGTCGGTTTTTCGTGGAAAAGGATAAAAACATGCATTTTGATGTAAGGATAAATTTATATGAATTTGGAGATGGGGGGGGGGGGGGTTAAAGAAAAGGATTCCCCGAAAAGGACAATGTGAGTTTAGGGAACATCAGCGTGATTTTTTATCTAGAGAATTAAAACTTGGGGACTGAGGCAATCGCACCCAATATCACCTACCACGTGTCCGCCAGCACTCGAGGCCATCCGCTCACAACTCAGTGAAAACGGGTCGGACACGTGAGGATCTCTCAGGGACCTCGTTATATCGAACCGCGATGTGATTCTCGGCTAACAGGGGAAATTAGGGAAAGAGACAGCAGATTTGGTGTCATCTGTGGTACGCTGTTTGCATGGCCTCCGTGATCGTAGCTACAGTGCTGTTCCTTGGTCAGTTTCTTCTGTTGAAACGAGAGAGAGCTCTGATGTGTGCCGTAATCTGCCCGTGTCGAAAAACGGTTCCTCAGGTAGATTGCTTGTGTTATCATCTACTGTGTTGGGCTTATTATGCTGGTCTGAGGTACTCCAGTGTTTACCAAAATTGTGATTGAAACTATATTTTTGGAAAATTAATATCAATTTGCGATTATCAAGGAACTTGCTACGTAACTTCCTGGTCAAGAAGGAAAAGTTCGTTTTAGTGATAATTGTATTGCAACTAGTATGGCAAACCGTGTCAAAGGCTCTCTTAATATCCACGGTGATAGATGTTCATATTTATTATCGCAGTGATAATGTTTATTTTCATATCACACCATTTGGGACAAACACTTTTTTAGTCGTTGGTCACTGTTATTGTTTACATAACTCATGTCGTTGAGTGCCTCTTGCGTCGCGTGATGCAATCGACCATTTTTTTTTATTTTTTTTTGGGGGAATGACTTCGGAAAGCACCACAGTCGTGACTTTGAGATTCGCTTGAATTTCTTTTCCTATTATCCGATTAGAGGAATATTGAGGTGACGTAAGGTCTATTTGTGGCTTAGGGATAAAAGGTGTGAGATCAGGGTGACCCTTTCCTTTGCGATGTGTATGAGGTTGAAAAAAGGTAATAGAATGTAAGGTATAGAAAGGAGTTGTCTACCGTGTGAGTTGGTGGAGCTCTGGTGTTGTGGAGTGGAACTAGTTTTATGCGCACCGGCAGAGAAAAATTGGGATCATCATCTTCACTCATTAGTAGAATTGTCGCGGCCTGGCCCGACTCCCTCCCTTATTCTAAGCATATCTCTCTTATTCTTGACATAAATCTTGAACATAAACTCGTATGCTCTAATCTCAGTCCGTTACTCACTGTCTCATAAATTCAACCCTGGGCAAATAGTCTCAATGGTTTAAAATGCTACTATTCTATCAGGTTTGAGTCTCTAATATGATCGACTCTCTCCTCAGGTTCATATTCTGTCCTCTCTTATTTCTACGTTCGGTATATTATTTGACATAATTCTCATCTTGCGCGTTTGGGATCTCCTTCGCGTCTATCAATTTTAAACAACCCTCTCTCTTCTTCATCTCTCTCTGCGCCCGTCAGCTGAGACTCAGGGGTCTCATTAGCTTTTGCCATTTTTTTTTTCTTTTTTTCATAGAGGTTCATCAAAATTCAGCAAGAGGTTTACTCTTTCCCATGTGCACATAACCTCAGTAGTGCTAGCGTTCTTCGCTTGGGCCTTTTTAGGCGGGAGGGGGGACATGTGAAAATGCGGCTTGTCGTGCGACCGGTGTCTTCGGCGCGTGGCCTTCGACACGTAACTATCCTGGCTCTCTCTCTCATTAGGGCGGGTTCAGTGGTGTTCCAATCTTCATCTGAGTTTCGCGCCACCCGCTCCTAATCTCCACTGTGCTCTGAACTGCCGGATCCTATTCTAGGCCCTATTTCGTGAAATGTGCGTTGGGCATTCGGCGGAACCAAGCCAGGACGTCTTCTAAGAAAATAGTGAAAAAACGCTCATTACGAAGCGAAAGGCCAATGAAATGGGGCGCAACACTGGCATTGATACGACCGTGTTACAGAGCAGTAACCACTATAAGGAAGCAATATAATAAAACCTACCATGAATTGGAATATAGACGTTCCGGCTTATTGCTCGTGCGAAATCTCAAAAGAGTGCGCAGCAAGGGGTCTAGAATATCAATTAATATTATGAAAGAAAATACTTAATACCTTTTGAGACTTAGAGTCATGCGAAACAGGTACTACTAAGAAAGAGGAGGTGTTTTGGGGAATCGTTCAGTTGACCGAGAAATCGTTATGGCGAGTTTTCGGGAACACGTACTAGCGCTTAGCGCGGAGCGGAATGGATGCCGAGTTTTTTTATATGTGTTTTTTTTTTCTCTCACTCATGGTGTTCCGCTTTGTGCTGCTGTCGCAAAACGAGGCGCTTCTGCGTGCTGAGATACCGGGGGGCATTGGATTGTTTTATTTGGTTGTTTTTGTTGTGTTTTTTAATTCTCCTAATTTGGATGGGGAATTGGGGGATGGGCATTTATTTATTTTTATAATTATTGGATTATCATAAACTATCTGTTATTTTCGTACATTATTGTTTATTAATCCTCATTAGCTATGATTTCGGTGTCTTACTAATGATATATTCGGTGTGTAATATGACATTTCTGGGATGATAATAGATTATCGCATTAACAGCAGCGAGCTATTTTTAGACGGGTTGTATCATCGACTTTGTCCTAAGTGTAAAGGTGTTTGTAATCTCGGTCAGCGGAGTTGTCCTTGAGACGTGAGTTCTGGGAGCACTGAACAGGTTCTGACGGTAACAGGCGGGAGACGGAGCAGTTTTTAGGCAATTTTTCTTTTCCCAAAACAGTTGTCACTTTGCTTTATTATTATTTTTTTTTGTATAGTTTATTCTATAGTTTTAATCAGGGTCGATCCGGGTAGTAGTGACGTATTTTGATGTTCTTCTTGCATTTGGAAGGAGTAAGTGTCAACGCAACAAGACCGGCCTCTGTGTGGCTGAATGAAGGAGTGAGTGCTCGTTGTGGTTAAAACAATAAATTATTAATTATTGATGTATCGGGAATAAAGCACTCTGGTTAGGTGTTGTAAGCTGGGACTGGCTCATTAAAATCTCAACGATTCGTGACTTGGGAGGCTTGTAACAATCCGCAGTGAAAGGACACAGTTCCAACTTACCTGGCAGAATTGACACCATAAGATCTTAGGGAGAAGTCGCCCTCATGAACCTTTTGGTCACTCGTGTGAATTGTGTGCCTTCGGTTTGCGGGGGAAGCGAGGAGAGCAGTCACGATTTTTTTATTGTTTTCTATTTGGCGTCCGAAAAAGAGAGAAATGGAGGGGTCAGGAACGTACAGGTCTGGTCTCTTGTCACCCCTACCATACTCCCTCACCTCTCTCTCATCCTCCTCTCTTCTCCTCCTCTACTTCACATCTCTCTCTCTCTCTTTTATCTCTCTTCTCTCTGCTCTCTCTCTCTTCTCTTCTCCTCTCTCTTCCTTCATCTTCTCTTCTATCTTCCTTCCTTCCTCCTCAAGATACCATCTCCCTCACCTCCCTCTTTCTTTCCGTGTTCCTGTCTTATGGACTCTGGAATAAGTGTGTTGGTAGACCTAGTAAGTAGTTAAATGAATCTTCTGGAAGCTTCCCTTTGCCAAGCGCCCAGGCATAAAGCTCACCAGCAACGACTACGAAATGTATGCACATAGCAAGATAGTTAACCGCCCGTATCATAACTGTGGGTGGTAGAGACAGGGAAGAATAAATGAATACGCCCGAGATTCTCTCTCTATCCTTCAGTTACGGTGTCTTCTCTCTTTCTCTCACATCATCTTCATTGTGTGACGTCGTCTCCGCATTTCGTTCGTCATACGTCTTCTCTCGATCTTCTCTTAAAGTAAGGAATCCTGTGTTTCTCTCGTGTTTTGCTACTCGCCCTTTTACTTCCATCTTCATCTCCTCTCCTAACACTGCCGGCGGGTATTTCCGTTGGTACCCCGTTTGCGAGATGATGACCCCGAAAGAAAATCGGGGTGTTGCTTGCCCCTGGAATTTCTCTACTTGCTTCTCTTCTGATCATTTTCTCACCCTCCTCTCGTCCTCTCTTTCAATAATTCTCTCTCTCTCTCTCTCATATCTCTCGTTCTATAAACTCTCTCGCTCATTCGTCCTGACTATTGCATCTTGTGAACTCTAACTCTCTCACTATACATTACTTCCATCTATCAATCTAACCTTAAATTCATTCAAACATTAGAGAGCTATCTAAGGGATCTCATCTCCTGTACTTGAGATAATGGCATCGACAAACCTACGCTTCAAGTGATCTAACTTATTGTATTGTGTGTGAAGGGTAGTCTGTCAGAGGACCGCGCCGGCATAGCAAGAGTATGGATCGACATCCTGTCGATGCCACCAAGACAGGTCCTCGCCGTTTAAAGCCCCTCCAAGAAGCTCCGAAAGACCAACGACCTCTACCCCCCTCCTCTCTCTGTTTCGTGGCGTGACTACGTGTGTCTCGCTTGAACAAAAACGCCTCTCGTAAATATATCTGACTTTATAGTGACGCGGAATTACGACCGCGCCAAGGTATCATAACCGACAAAGCCGCGACAACCGAGGTTCAGCCCGCCTCTCAGCAAGCCTGTCCGATGGATGATGGCTCGTTTTCTCAAGTATAACCTTGATATCTCTATTTTTTCATAGTTCTGAGAGGTATGCTAATCAGTGGATCAACTGTCATATATTATTTAAACTGCTCATACAGTTCTTTACTCACTTGATACTATACCTTATTTCAACATCAGTGTCTCTTCTTAAAACGTCGCCTTCTTCGGCAGTTCAACCTTTCTCTAAATCATACCGTGGCTCTGGACGTCACATCCTTCTACTTCTAGTCTAACTCGGTGACAATTGCTTCCGCACAACAGACCGTGCCGCTCGTTCAGTCAACCTCTCTCCACTTTCTCTCGTACATACGTCGCTTTGATTCTCTTAATTCCGCTGCTTACTTCTTCCTCTCTGCATTCAATACTCCCTGCGCGTTCACTTACTGTCTGCTCCATTTCTTCACTCTAAAACGACACACCACCCAATGCGCCAAAGTGTAAAAACGAACTCATCACTCCTCTCCCTCGTCTCGTGCATCAGATATCATAACCTCATCTCTCACGTCTCTACACCTCCTACTCTTCTGCGTGCGATACTTAGCTCATCCCTCCATACATCCTCTCATCTATGCGCCTGACAATTCTTCTTCTTCTAATACGAATGCAACTCTCTTTACACCTGTGCTAACTGCATCTCACCTCCTAATCACCTCCTATAATGCCGAATTATACTAATACTCCGTACATCATAATCATAATCGCGTGCAATACTCATAATAACGAACATACCACCCAATGCGCTCAAATTATCCTGATAAACTCTCTCTCGTTAACCCTATTACTACTCGCTGCTACTCTACTTAAATCAACATACCCATCCCAATGACTCCTCCGCGTCATTAACTCTGACCCGTACTACCATACCTGCGCTCTCCTTAAACCGATTACAACCTGGTAACATCGTACATTCGGCTTCCTCCTTCTCCACTCGTATCTGCGTCATCTAATCAGTCGGTCTCGTGCTCTCTCTCTCATTACGTCCTCATGTCTTCCACGCTCTCTCTCTTCTCTCTCTCTCTCTCCATAGCCGTGACGTACCAATCAACGCTGCGCGGAATGGTCGTGTAGCCCGCGCACCCACGGACCTCAACCGTGCACCGTCGAGAGCGCCAGGCTCTCGGGTGTCCAAGCCTCCGAAGGGGGATCAACCTATCGTTCCGCCGTACTTGAAAAGGGGCTCGACCGCAGGTAGGTCCTCTCTGGTGTAACGGCAACAATAGCAGCGCGACGAGTGTGCGCGCGAGTGTGATGTTGACCGCTGGCCAGTGGTTTCGTTCGGCATTCTCTATCTCGTGTCGTCACTTGTCTGCGCGAGGAGAAGAAGAAATTAGTGTGAGTGCGGCCTCAACAAAAAAAAAAAAAAAAAAGAAAAAAAAAAATAACAACAAAAAAAAAAAAAAAAAAAAAAAATACAAATAAACAAAAAAAAAACGAATATAATAGACAGTGTGTCAGAGTCACAAATATATACAAAACATAGGAAATGCAAAAAATTAAAGGAAGAGAGATGGATAAAAATAAAGCGCTATAGAACTTTAATTAGTATACTTACAATGAGGCACTCTCATCTAACGCGGCGTGCGAACCTACACAGTGAACTCAAACAGTGAGCATAAAACAACACGTGCAGACATACATAACTACAATCTCACATTGCACACAACGTATTTAACCCACAAGTTTTCAGCCGCGCTAGCCCCCGTATAAATATAAATAGAGGTAAAAATATATAATATATAATACTATTAATATTATATAATGTAGAACTAACTGAGTAGTAGTACACACAACATCACGCGGATATCAACATATGAATGTGTTTGTGTTTGTATTTAATTATATTCTGTATATATATATAGCATGCACGTATAGTGAAAGACTGTAGAAAATTCATCCCCTACTAGTGAGTTTATATACCGTAATTGTTATACAACTTGCATAAAAAATTAAGCGTAGAAGAGTTCCTTATGGACCTCGAATTCGAATGATCAATAGACATACAAAAAGAATATTGAGTGCGACTCTACATGTCACGGAGATGTGTTTTTATATATATATTATTGTATAGCTCTCTTGTTATGCGTCATGGAATGAGATTGCTTTACAAGATTTTAAGACTGTCCCCGACTCGAAGAAGTTTTTAAAAATCAGCACAAGCTATGCCTACTTTTATTCGAACAGACCGTACCGTAGAGGTTGATAAGATTTTCCGTCTCTTCTTCATCGGCTGTATTGACTTGCACTAAACACTCATATGGTGGGTCATGAGATTCTCAAAATTTCAGGGTGGCTGCCTTATCATGCTGTATATAATGATATTAATTACTACTACTACTACTTAATGATAATAATGCATAATATAATAGTAATAATAATATATAATAAATAATATAATATATGATGATAATAAATAAAATTAATAACAAACACCATCATATATGTATGTACACACACATACACACATACACACAACATTTTTCATAAAATTTCCCCAGGGATTGAATATTTTAACTCTCTTAACGAACTACACAGACGAAGAAGACACCAGAAATGGAATCACAGATGTGCAGTGTATGGCGCTGTTATGACAGGTACCCTGCACTATTAAGTAGATTATTATATTAATATAATGAGTATAATATTAATCATAATAATAAACCTTAATAGTATATACACTATAGTATATCATTTAATATAAATATAATACTCGTATATATATATAAAGAAAGAAGAGGGAGAGAGAAGGAGAGAGATAGACGAAGAGAAGAGAGAAGATGAGAAGAGAAAGGTAGAGAAGAGATGGAGAGATGGATGGACGAGAGATGACAAAAGACGAGGACGACTCTCTCTCGTCTCTCTGACGGAGAGACTCGAGAGAGAGAGGCGGTGGGGACGGAAAGGAGGGAAGGGTTGGTGAGCGAAGGACGTGGAGGAGATAGAAGACAAAGAGCGCGAGAGGTCGATAAAGGAGAGAGATATGAAAGGATCTGGTATACAGAATTAGACACAAGACTATAATACACACACACACACACACACACACACACACACACACACACACACACACACCACACACACACACACACACACACAACACACACACACGCACACACACATAACACACACACTACACACACGCACCATACACTTACACTATATATAAACAAATACATATATACAATTCATATAACATATACTATATACATATGTATATATAATATGTCGTATACACACACACACACACACACACACACAACACACACACACACACACACATACACAACACACACACACACACACACACACACATATATAAATATATATAATATATAATATATATTATATATATATATCTACATATATGTATGTATATGTTCTCTATAGGATATGTAGGATATTATTACGAGAGAGAGAAATACAGAGAAGAGAGAGATAATTGTACAGATGGCAGAATAGATAGATACATCAACAGAACAACTTTTCACAGACCAGCACCGCAGGCTGAACCTTCCCGCCCATTCGGTTTGTGGGAGAGTTGCACTTCAATCCTGCAACAGAGGCTGGTCGCACTTCCACTGCCTGGTTGCAACAAGGGGAATATAAAGCCGCTCTGGTTGGTTACTCCAATTTAATTTGCATTTGGATACATTCAGTAATACTGTAACATTTTTGATTATTCAGTGTGTTTTTTTTCTGTATTTTTACGATCTTCCGTCTAGAACGTATTCAGATGACTGGCGCCATCGGTCCGTCGGAGATATTCTGTGAAAAGGGATACCGGCCTTATGAATTATAAAAAAATTGAAACAAATGAACAAAATTGAAATAAAACACAATAGGAAAATATAAACAAGTGAACAAAATTGAAATAAAACACAATAAAGAATTGGGAAAGATCATGACATTGCGAGTCCTAGTTGAATCCTCATCACGTGATGAAACTGATTCGATTGCCTGATGTGGTTTCGAGTCTGACTCAAAACGCGACTTATTTCTTGCAAATTCACATACAGTAAATACAATGAGGAAGTAGATATCAATTAATGAAAAGGTTAAGTTGGGAAAGAAGTATTTACAAGAAACGCGTGTGAAAGGAAGAGATAAAGAGAGGCAGAGACAACAACGAAAAGAATGTGTGTAAATATATCAGACACAAAGAAATAAACGTACATGAATATATATTATAGGGACGTAATATAAGGGGTATACGTACATAAATATATAGGAAACTTGTATAAATAGATATACGTGCATAAATATATAAGAAACTTATATAAAGAAATACGTACATAAATATATAAGGAACTTATATAAAAGGAAATACGTACATTAAATATATAAGGATATACGTACATAAATATAAGGAATTTATATAAAAGGGGAATTTATACTAAAAGGAATACGTACATAAATATATAAGGAATTTTTAATATACAAAAGGAAATATACGTACATAAATATATAAGGAAGCTTATATAAAAGAAGATTATACGTTTACATAAATAGGCTATAAGGAAATAAAAAAGGAAATATAAACGGAGATACCAAATAAATATAGAAAAAAGATAGAACTGATAACAATAAATAAAGTAAGGAAACTGATAATAAAAGAGAAAAAAAGTACAATAAATATACTAAGAAAACTATATTTAAATAAAGGATATAATACATATAAATTATAAGGAGTATAGCGTACGATAAATAGTATAAAGAAATAAAGTAAACCGTAACATAAATAAAAATAAGAGAAGGAAATGATGTAGACGATACGAGATAATCATATAAAGAACATATAAAAGAGGAAATGACAGTAAAGAATAAATATATAAAAAAAATTAAAAAAAAAGAATATAGTCACCTAGAATATAGGAAAAATAAAAGAGAACTTTTACACCATCATAAGGAAGAAGGAGCAAGAGAACAGCATGAGAGTCCAGTTATGGACAAGAGAACTAGTCGAGGGGAAGAGGGGAGAGACACATGGACAAGGGGGACGGAGTCAGCTGGAAGACAACAGTAAGGACTCCCGAACATTAGCAGCTTGGGAAGAATTGAAATATATCCTGAAAAGGATAGATTTTATTTTAAATAATAATGGGTAACCACGCGCGCGCGGTCTGAAATAGAGAATTAAGAAGAATGATGTAATTGGACTGTATGATATTTTCGACTTTACTAAGAGGAAGTTTATTTTTTATTTTTTTTTTTATTAGTGCTGTATTCAAGTATACAATATAGAATTGACGGATGTTGACTACATAAGTCAACTAAACCCTCACACTAAATTATAATAAACTAAGCGCGAAAACACACGAAAAGAAGAAAATCTATCAATCTACAAAAATCTCTCTCAGTATACCGTCATCATCAAAAAAACTAAACAAAAAAACGTCGCAAAAATCTCATCTGCGTCAGAAGCTAATAATAAATATCAGTAGACTATTAAAATATATATTATAAACAATAATAAAATAATTAAAAATAAAAATAAATATACTAATAATGATATTAAAAATATAATAATAAAAAAATAAAAAATAACAAAATAATATATAAATAAAAGTAAAAATAACAATAAAAAAAAAATAAAAAAATAAATAAAATAATATATAAATAAAATATAAATATATCATAATATTATAACTAAAATATAAGAGAGTACAACACTCCGGAAACAAATACTTTAATGTTTGGTTTACCAAATGTACCAGAACTGCTTTTCTAAATAAAATATAAACACCGACATATCACTCACAGACACAGATAACAAAACATCTAGATCACACACAAGTAAAAATAAACAAACAAAATGAAAAAACTAATGAAGAAAAAAAATAAAAACAAAAAAAAAAAAAAAATGAATAAAAAAATCAGAAAAAAAGTTACATCAATGTACCACACGCCACAACACGAATCCTTACTCACACACACACACCTAACACAGACACAACACCACCTACACACACACACGACAACACACGCTACACACACACACAGCGACTACAACCTACACATTCACACACCACACACACATCTACAACAGCGAGAGGAGCACGGAAAATAGAGGGAAATTACTTACGGCAGGTAAAGGCCTGAGTGTACGCACAGCGAGGCAACAAGATGACAGCAATGGCCAAGAGCTTCATTTTGCAGACGGAGTTGGGCTGGGAAGAGAAAAGAAAATGAAATCCACATTTTCAATAAATCAATAGTCTGATCCATATTTTTAGATTTAGTTTAAATAAAATAAGAAAGAAAGAAAGAAAGAAAGAAAAAAAAACACACACACCACACGCAACATATCACCTTAAATATTACAATAACAATACCTGCAACTCTATAGAACCTGGAAATAGACTTACAGCTGATGAGATGCTAGGCTGCAGCTACGACTGAGCCCTGTTGTCGGTTCGAAGCCTTTATACACGGCTTCAGGAGGGGGGGGGGGGAAAGAGGGGGGGGGTTGTCTTACGTCACGAGGCACCTTCATAAGAAAGGACACCGCGTGATATCCTGAAATAAGGCCTGGGGCAGTTTCCCTGTCTCTGTCTCTGCGTTATCCTTTTCTCGTCCTCTCGTTCCTTCCACCTCCTTTCTCTTTTTTCTGTGCATATATTTATTTGTAATATATTAGTTATTACAGTGTGCTATCATACTAGGAGGTATACATATACATAGATGTACATCATCCATTCGTACATACACACGTTCAGATGGACAAATATATCCACATTTCTTTATCTATACTTCTGTCTACCTATATGTATACATATAACACCCGCACACATATATACAAATAAATACATACATACATATATATAATATATATATATATATATATATATATATATATATATATATATATATATATAGCCACAGATAAAAAAACACGCACACTTACATATGTGTGTGTGCGTGTATATATGTCTGCGTCTGTATAAACACACACACACATATATATGCATATATATATATATATATATATATATATATATACATGCACACTCATAATATATATAATATATATATATATATATATATATATATATATATATATATATATATATATGTATATATATATATATATATACATACAAACATATATATATGATCATCCATGTATACAAAAAGGAAGAGATAAGGCACTCATTGTTTTCCTCAGTGACAGATGGAGGAAATTATATCCTAAATCTGACCTTTCGACATGTGCCTCTTCCTTGTGCATTGCCTGTTTCCGTGTTTTCTTTAGTTTGTGTGTTTATCCCTTCTCTTCTGTCTCTCTCTTCTTTCTCTCTGTCTCTCTCTCTCATTGTCTCTCTCTCTCTTTCTCG
>NW_020871967.1:142083-143771 GCF_003789085.1 Penaeus vannamei
GATCAACACCGCTGGCTGAGCCTCCTCTCCCATTCAGTTTGTGGGAGAGTTGCACTGCAATACAGGCTGGTCGCACTTCCACTGCCTGGTTGCACAAGGAGAATATAGAGTCGCTCTTTTTAGTTACTGCAATTTTATTATCAGTTTATGAATACCTTCAGTTGATAAGGAAAGTCTATTTGTTCAGTGATTTTTTTTTTTAGAATTGAGTATTTTCCGTCTAGAACAAAAGATTGACGTCCTCGGTCCATCAGCAACATCCTGTGAAAAGGGATAACGGCTTTAGAAATTATATTTGACCAAAAAGAAAAGAAACAAATACACAAATTTGGAATAAAACAATCAGAAATTGAAAAAGATCGTGACGTTTCGAGTCCAACTTTACTCCTGATCAGGCGATGAAACCGATTCGATCGCCTGATGCGGTTTCGAGTCCGACTGAAAGCGCGGTTTTGTTTTCCTTTCTTATTGTGAGCGAATACACTTGCAGTAAATGGAATAAAGGAGGAAGTATTCGCTAATGCTCAAGTGGGAAGGATTTAGAAGAAGCATGAAAGAAAGAAAGAAACAGAGGCAGAGACAACGACGAACAAATATGCGTATATCTATGAAACAAACACACATATATGTATGAATATACACAGAGAGGGGGACATAGAGTGAGAGACAGAGAGAAAACAGAAGAGAAAAGAAACTTACCGAATCAGCCGAAATTGCAAGGGCAGCAGTTGGGCCTTCCGCCGCCGCCAAACCTAGCTGCTGTTGGAATGATTTCCTCTTCAATTATGGTGATGTGCGTGATCTTCTTCCTGCAAGTGCACGGGACGCAGGGAGGGCCATGGAAGCCTGGTGACCTGGCCAGCCGACTCAGCAGCAGTGGCGAGGATGCCACTTCCTGCAAAGAGGATTTGGCTGTTACTAAAGGGGAATGAGGATGAAATGAAACGGTTGCCTTTCTCTGGCTGATGATCTTTCATTTATGAGAGAAAGTGTTTTTGTCGCGAGTATTGATAATGTCAGCTATTATGTCCAGTGCGCGCGGGTTTATACGCAGTGCATTAAATTCCGGAACGAATAAATTAATGGATGGTTACTATGTCAAATCCATTAGCAGTTACACCCACACACACACAGATCACATATAAACACATATATACATTATATAATATATATATATATATATATATATATATATATATATATATATATATATATATATATATATAATATATATATATATATATAATATATATATATATATAATACATATGCAGAGAAAAGGAGGAAAAAGAGGAAAATACTTACGGCAGGTAAAGCCTGAGTGTACGCCACAGCGAGGCACAAGATGACAGCAATGGCCAAGAGCTTCATTTTGCAGACTGGAAGAGAAAAGAAATTGAAATTGACCCATTCTAATTGTTATTAGTCGGAATCATATTTGTATTCAGTTTCATTGGTTTATTCTCTATGTGAAATGCGCGTCGTCCAGAAAAAAAGAGAAGATAAAAAGAAAAAGGAAAGAAATCAAGAAAAAGGAGAAAGAAAGAAAGAAAGAAAGAAATAAATAAATAAATGAATAAAAATAAAAACAAACAACACGCAACGTCTCTCTTTGAACACTACAACCCAATACCTGAAACTGTACAGGACTTGGAAATAGACTTTCAGCTGATGCTTCCGAGGCTGCA
>NW_020871967.1:147399-172399 GCF_003789085.1 Penaeus vannamei
AGAGAGAGAGAGTGAAGTGTTTGTCTGCGTGTGTTTATGCATGTATGTATACGTGTGTGTATATATACATATATCTCCATATCATACATATACATATCATATATATAAAACGTATATACATATATACATATCAATATATACACGTATATACAATATATATTATATAATATATTATATATAAATATAAATATATTGTGACCCAAATGTATTTAGGGACTTAATCACACATTTAGTTATTGCCATAAATAGTTTTCTGTTTTCGGGTCTTTTGGAGCACATTAAGAAGTTTAGTTGAAGTTTACTGTCAATATTTGGTATTCATTATCAGAATACATTTTAGTAATCTATATTTTCTGTTGTATAATATATGTATGTATGTGTGTGTGTGTGTGTGTGTGTGTGTGTGTGTGTGTGTGTGTGTGTGTGTGTTCACGCATTTATATGTTTATAAAGGTGGCTTATCTATATCTTAATAATTTCGGTACAAAGTCGGCAACTCTCGTGTCTGACCTGTATCGACACGTGCTGATGCTTTAAACTAGATCTACGCCTTTCTGATTCAACCGTAATAAGCCATATATCTGGTACACTGTCATAATGCAGCACTGAATTTGTGGAGTATTCATTGTATTGTTTAGCACAACGAGCTAATTAGGGTAAATTTGTTTTTCATGCTGATTTGCTGTCTGAACGTCAGGGTCTGATTCTGATCTGACTGTCTGTCTGAGTGTCTGCCTGTCTGTCAGTCTGCCGGTGTGTCTGGCGACTGCTAATATTACAAAAGAACTGTTTAATAAAGAAGGCAGCGTGACAACGTCTGGTTATTTTTCACCTGAAAACCCAGGCCAAAGGATAGGAACTCTGAATGAGAGATGTGGCGCTTGTTTTGATCAAGCAGGCATAAATATATACATACATACACACACACATACACACACACACACACACACACACACACACACAACACACACACACACACACACATATATATATATTATATATATATATATATATATATATATATATATATATATATATATATATATATGTATATATATGATAGAGATAGATAGCGATGAAACTTATTCTAATTTTTCCTTTTCTTTATTTTATTTTATTTTATTTTAATTAATTTATTTTTATATCTGTATATGAAAGGTCTCATCGTCCAGGATTGTTTCCATCTTGTACCACCAAAGAAATCTTTAAGGCTTTTAATTACCTTTCTTGTAATTGTAATACCTCTTTTTCATGTAACACAGTATTAGTTTAGTACATGTTTCCTTCTCCTAGAGGAGGTTAGTACTCTATATCCTTAATTTCATCTTTATGCTTTGTGGATATTAGTCCAAGCATAGATGGTCTGTCTAGCACTCTTAACCTGGTATGATCTGTCACATTTTGGAAAAGGCGAAATTCATTTATGACAGTAATTTTGCAGTAATCGGGCTGAGTTCTGGAATCGAAACTTTTCCAGTCAATTTTGCTATTAAAATCCCGTTACAAGAATTTCCTTTGCATTGGTCCTCGAAAGTTATACCACTTCCACCAGGCTCTTTAACGATTCTTGAATTAGTTTTTGGTAATTTTCTTGTGACCGCAACTGGTAGATCAGGTGGCAAGTACACTGTGGTTATTATTTTTATCCTATTTGTTTCTATCTCAAGTTCCACTACTGGGTCTTGCTTAATCTCTAACTCCTTTATATATAATTCCTTGATTTGTTAACCAATTCCCCCGGGAAAATGTTTCCTTCAGTTTTATTAATGCTATCAACATCAATACTGTTATTTTTGTCATAAATATCATTAATATTATTGTGTTATTGACCGTACCAACAGTAATACTAAATACCAGAAAACATTTTCGAAAATCAAGGAAAAAGATAAACAGGTAAGAGAGGTACTCGTACTTCTCGTAACTGGCTCACTGGTATCCTAGTACTTGAGTAGCAGTCAATCTATAAAAACAATTGCCAAATTAAACACATAGTGGGTATGCATATCCGCACATGTCATTCCCGACGACATGTGGTTAATATTGCTACTCCCTTCCGTTTCCATTTGCCTTGTCTTCTCTCCAAATATAGTCTCTGAGTCCTAACCAAAGACTATCTACGTATATAGTCTCTTGAGTCCTAGCGTTACATCGTCTATGGAGGGATCTTGTTCAGATTCCATGATGTATATTACATCTGGTTTATTAATTTTATTATTTATGTTAATTTATTAATAATCGAAGATCAGCCATTTATAATTGCATAAATTATTTCTGTTTAATGCTCCGATATTTCTTTAGGTTGCAAGACAGAGGTTTTGGTCTCGAGGTTTTGGTTCCGATAGTAGACTTGCTTTGCTCTGAGAACTTTCAACCTGCAAATGAACGTTTTTTTGTGTGTGTGTGTGCTTGTTTGTTTGTTGTTGTTTTTCTTCTTCTCATCAAACCTTTGTTCATTTTTGTTCTTGACCCTTTCCATTTTTTCTGTAGATTTCTGTCATCTTTGGCCATATTCTCTTAATTCAGATTTTCTTTATACTTTCTTTATTACACCAGTTACCATTTGCTTATTCATAAATGCCACTTTTAAAGGGCGTTTCTTTTCTTCAAATAATCCCAGCCTCCCATGAGCTTTGATATTCTGTTTCGAGAAATCGGGATTTATGACATTGAGAATATTGACGTTCAATTTCTTATTTTCGTTGTATCGTCCGATTTCACCCACAACTTTTTCGTGTCTTAATGCGACTATTACTACTATGTCCTTGTTTACGTCAACCAAAGGTGTGACCTAAATTAATTTTTCTTTGCCGTCTCTGCAAGCTGTATCTTTATTTCTTCCTTTTTTTAATTTGAAGTCTTTTTTTTTCTTTTCTTTTCTTTTCTTTTCACTTTTTTATTCCTTTTTTTCTTTTTTTTCTTTTTTTTTCTTTTTTTAACGTTTTCCATATCATTTACGGTTTCCATTACCTTCGATACGCGGGAATATGTCATTTGTCATCTTTTTTTTTTTACCTCCACTTTGATTTCAGACTCGATGCTTGACAAATTGCTTTTAATCTGCTTAACAGTTTCCTGTACTTTGATTGCTTCATCAGATTTTTCTTCTAGAGTCTTTGCTTCAATTTGACTGACGTTGCCAATCCTGGTCTCTATTTCCACCTTTTTCTTGGGTTTCTTGGTTCTCATGTCAGATTTTTCCATATTCTCTCTCTAGATAATTGTTATTCTGTGCAAAATTATTCACCAATTCCTTCTAATTTATTTTTTTCTTCACGTATTAAGAAATATTCTGTTATTAGGTGTAATTCTAAATGCTGCTTCCGGGAATTCCCTTTTCCGGTCTGATCTTAGGTGTTACTCATAAAAATAAATAAATAAATAAATAAATAAATAAATAAACAAAACATGCATACCAGACTGTAGAGTATTTTTCTTGCGCGGGGAATATTACATTTTTTTCATGCGCGGAAAACATCATTTTGTCTACAACTGCGCGGACGGATCTGCGGACGGATGGTGAAACAAGTGCGCGAAAAGGTCAAAAGAATTTAATGCGCGGAAGATGATTTAAAAAGAACTAAGCGTGCGCGGAAAGTTACCCGAGACCTACATTTGCGCGGACAGAACTTAACCAAATATTTTTTGCGTCACGCACATATACCGTTGTCTCTCTGCGCAAAACGCTTACACATGCAGGATTCGCGGTCACTTCTCGCCTCCCTTAACTTCACTCTCACGTCCCGGTTCACAAACCTCAGTATTTTTTTTTTTTTTTTCAATTTTTCACTTATTCTTCACTTTATAAACCACTTTATTAATATTAATACTTCACTTGATAACCATTTTTTAATATTGATATGAACTAATGCACATTTACGAAACCCATGGCTAGCAGACTAGGCCACACACTGCCCGATCTTTGTATTTATGTTAGAGCTGTACTGTATACTGCACTGATGCGTCTCCGTGTATGTGCATGCCTGTGTGTTTGTTTGTTCGTGTGTGTGTGTGTGTGTGTGTGTGTGTGTGTTGTGTGTGTGATAATATATATATATATATATATATATATATATATATATATATATATATATATATATATATATATATATATATATATATCATATATGATATTATACATACATACATGTATATAAATATATGTACGTACTTATATATACATACTCACACACTCATATTATATATATTTTATATGTATACATATATATATACATGTATGTATGCACATGTATAAATATATATAAGATATATGTATGTACGTTCCTATCTATATATATGTATGTATACATGTATATAATAAGTTCAAAATTAAATGTTCATTCACGGGCTTAACTTGTGGAAGCATTCTGTAATTAATCACTTTGCATGTTGCACAGCTGCAATGTTTTGAGATCTGACATGCACGTTTTTGTGACTAAGGCCTGGACAGGTATTTAACTGATGATAGTCAAAATTGAAAAGGATTGTGAATTCGTGAATTGTTTATTATCATCAATAATATCGATATTATTATTATCATCCTTTTTATTATTATTTATTATTATTATTATTATTATTATTATTATTATTATTATTATTATTATTATGATAATCATTACCATGATGATAATAATCATTATTATCACTATCATTATATTATTATTATCATCATTATTATCATCATCATCACTGTTGTTATTATTATTATTGTTATTTTTATTATCGTTATTATTATCATCATCATTATTAGATTAAGAAAGTTTTATTCTGGTCGGTAACAGGTGTACATTCAAACCACATTCAGAACTACAGGGAAGTATTAAGAAAAGATTTGCAAATATAAGGCACGTATTTGTGGGCTTCCATAAGGCCTCAAATTACACGTCTTTACTCATATTACTTATTTATGTATGAACATTTTCATTACTTTTTTCCTTATGTAACTAAGGAGGCCACACCTTTGACGGCGTCTTTTTACCTTCGTCTAGAATCATTAATATAAATAAATGCAACGTACTGATCAAAGGAACCCCATAAATACGTGCTTTATATTTGCAAAACATTTCTTAACATTTCACTGTGCTTTTAGATGTTAACTTGTTACTGACAAGATTTTTTTTTCTTTCTTTTTTTTGATAATTATAATGATAATAATAATTGTTATTATGATTGTATTGATTATTATAATGATAAATATTGCACGTTTGAGTTTAAATATGCGAAAGGGAAGGGGTATATTCAGGCCTAGGGGATATATTTGGGCCTAGGAGGTATATTCTAGCTTTGCCCATTGTATGCCTCGGGATATAAACTGGTCTAGCCTAACTACCCTGGGTATAAAACAGCCAGTTAAAATAACCCGGGTATAGTCTGGGCTGTTCATAGCATACCCACCTCTCCGCAAGGTCCTGGGTCTTAATTTTTTTATTATTATTATTATTATTATTATTATTATTATTATTATTATTATTATTCTGTGTATTTACTCCCTTCAGTACCGTACTTTTAATTATTCATATTTTATTTTATCTAATTTCAAGTATTTTAATACAATATCTTTTATCAGTTGCTTCGTCCGTGCCCATTTCTCTGGCCTATCTAGATCTGTGGATGCTTTCTATTTACCATCTTACAGCCTCTTATCTCCGAGTTCCTTGGCGCTTCCGAACACCGCTTGTACCCCTACCATACCACGGGGTTGTGGTTACCCCCTTGTCAGTACGTTATCGATAATAACATTAGTATAGTAATATCCCAAATGTATGTAATCCATCTTTTTGGTGATCATAATTCATTCATCCCTCTTGATACTTAATTATTAATATTTATACGAACAAATATGGGACATTAATACAATAATTTGTATTGTTGATTATGCAAACAGCCACTGGTAGTCGATATAACGATCTCTTTTTAATTTGTTTACTTCACAATTGACGCACAACGAAATTGCTGCCTTCTGTGTGGTAAAACAGACATATCTATCAATGACACAAACGCCCCATTGTATGTTGTCTGAAAAAAATACCCCAGCTGACAGTAGAATTAACTTCTTGAAGTATGTATTGGTAATAACTGGTAATAAGAGTTTGGGAATATAATTGTATGTCAGGATGAGGGATGGTATAGCATGTGACGTGACAGGAAATGCTAGTCTTGTGTATGTTTATCTTTTTTTATATGAATGATATGAATTGTTTTATTATCCAGCCTCTATCTTGACTTCGGTTTCCGATAATTCAGCTTTAGAACTAATTCATGGATTTATTGATAAGAAATGATAATGATATATAAATAATTTGGGCAATTCAAAGAGCTTAAAGAGAGGGGGAAGTTCTAAGAAGGAAGATAGGAGGGAGAGGGGAAAGGAAGAAGGAGAAAAGGAGGTGGAGAAAGGGAGGAGAAGGGAGCTTAATAAAAAAAAATGGAGAAGGGGAAATGGAGAGACTTAAAGAAGAAAAAAGGAACGGGAAGAGAAAGGGAGAGGGGCTCAGAGAAAAAGGGGGGGGAGAGAGAGAGAAGGGGGCGGAGTTTAGGAAGGAAGTGGAGGGGGAATATGTATTACTTAAAGTGGGAGGAAAGTGAATCCAAGGAAGATTTGGGGTGAATGGGGTTGGCAGAGCGGGAAAGGGAAAAGGGAAAGGAAGAGAGACGGAAAGAAAAAGAGGAAAGTTAGACGAAAGTTAAATAGGAGGAAATGTGAAAGAGTGAGAGAGAAGTACATTTACTCAGGGAATTTCTACGGATCCTACTTCTTATTACTATTGTTACTGCTAATTGTTTTTATCATTATTAATATTATAATTATATTATTATCGTCATTATCATTACTGTTATTATTATTGAAATTATTATCAATATCATTTCTACCATTATCATCATTATCATCTTTATCAAGTTCATCATTGCTATTACTATTAACATTATCATTAGTACAATTAACACTATCATTTGTATTAATATTAGCATTACTGTTACATTTATTGTTGCTATAATTATCATTATCATTATTATCATGTATTACTGTTATTAGTAGTAGTAGTATTAGTGTCATCATTATTATCACCATTACTACTAATAATAGAAATAGTACCAGTATCATTATTATTATCATTACTATCACTTTCTTTATCATTTCCAGCATTATCATCATCTTCGTTATCATTATCATTTTATCATTTTATTTCATTTCGTTATCATTTTTATAATCATTATCATTTTATCATTTTATTATCATCTTCATCGTTATCATTATTACTATCATTATCATCACTACCATCGTCACCATTATCCTCATCATCATCATCATTACCGTCATATTCATTAGCGTTGTATACCATCATCATTAAACTCGATTCTCGTTCTTATTGTTCCAGGAAGGAAGAGGAAAATACGAAATCCATTAACGTTTTTAAGTGAAAAGTGTCTCTTGCTATGATTCTTGTTTCGTTAATGCTACTCTTGCCATTAGCAGTTTTATGAGGAATAGGAGCTGTTGTTGTATGAGTTGTATATTGGTATAAATGATAATGCTACTGTGACTGTTATTCTCATTATGAACGTTGTTATTGTTCTTATGGTCGTTTTCATTAATTGTCGGGAATATCATTGTGATAATGATTCGTATTGTGTTTTGCAATTCTCATTATCAGTGTCATTATTGCAAACATTTTATTTGGTTTCTCTGTCTTTCCCTGTCTTTCTTCATTATCATCATTATCGTCGTCTCTGTTATTATTGCAAACATTTTTTCATTTTATTTCTTTGTCTTTCCGTCGGCACTATTTTCATTGTAAAGATCTTTCCATTTTATTTCTCTGTCTTTCCCTGTCTTGCTTCATTATCATTATCGTCGGCTCTGTTATTATTGCAAATATAATTTTGTTTTTATTTCTCTGTCTTTTCCTTTCATTATCATCATTATCGTCGTCTCTTATCACTACAAACATTTCATTTTATTTCTGTCTTTCCCTGTCTTTCTTCATTATCATCATTATCGTCGGCACTTTTATTATCGTAAACATCATTTCATTTTATTTATGTCTTTCCTGTCTTTCTCCATTATCATCATTATCGTCGTCTCTATTATTATCGTAAACATCACTTCATTTTATTTCTCTGTCTTTCCCTGTCTTTCTTCATCATTATTATCGTCGTCTCTATTATTATCGTAAACATCAATTTTATTTTGTCTTCTCCTGTCTTTCTTCATTATCATCATTATCGTCGGCATTATTATTATTGCAAACATCATTTCATTTTATTTCCAAACATTTCATTTTATCATCATTATCGTCGTCTCTGTTATCACTGCAAACATTTCATTTTATTTGTCTTTCCCTTTCTTCATTATCATCATTATCGTCGTCTATATTATTATCGTAAACATCATTCATTTTATCTCTGTCTTCCTGTCTTTCTTCATTATCATCATTATCGTCGTCTCTATTATCACATACACATTTCATTTTATTTCTTTCCTGTCTTTCTTCATTATCATTATCGTCGTCTCTATTATTATCGTAAACATCATTTCATTTTATTTCTCTGTCTTTCCCCTCATCTGACCCTGGACCAAACCCGCTCCCCCTTGCTTGAGAAAATGATGTGAATGAGAGGAAAATCCTTCAGGCAAGGAGGAAGAGGAGGTGAAGCGGCGAGGAGGAGGAGGAGAGGAGGAGAGGGAGGGGGGGATGTAGGAGGAGGAGAGGAGAGGAGGAGAGGGAGGAGAGATGGTGAGAGGAGGTCGAGGGAGAATAGGAGGAGAGGGGCGAGGGTGTAGGTAGCGATAGAGCGAGGAATGCTGAGAGGAGGAGGAGAGGAGGGAGAGGAGGAGGAGGAGGAGAGGAGGAGGAGAGCGAGGGGGGAAGGAGGAGGAGAGGGGGAAGCGAGGGGAGAAGGAGAAGAGGAGACGAGGGACGAGGAGGAGGAGAGGGGAGAGCGAGGGACGAGAGGGAGAGGGGAGAGAGAGGGACGAGGAGGAAGGAGAGGAGGAGAGGGGAGGGACGAGAAGGAGAGGGACGAGAGGAGGAAGAGAGGTGAAGCGGTGAGGAGGAGAGCGAGGAGACGAGGAGGAGGAGGAGAGGGAGAGGGAGGGACAGGAGGAGGAGGAGAAGGGAGAGGGGAGAGAGAGAGCGCCCCCCTGCCGCCCGCTCCCACCCAGGCCATGATGTGAGTGGACTGCAGGCCCTTCGCCTCATTGTGACCTGCAAGCCCCCTACGACACAAGACCAACACTAAGATTGGATTTACTGACCTCCCTCCGCCGTTGCCTTTTGCCGAAGAAAATGGAACCGAAGGAAAAATTTTAGGCCCCGGGAGATATTTTGCTCTCTTGACTGTGTGCTGAATACGGCTGCGCTGAACAAAGGGGCTAAGAAACCAGCTCAGGTCTCGGGGGAACACGCGACAAAACCCCTGAATTATGTTCGCACGTACATATTATATACATTCGTTTGTGTATGTGTATGTATATTGTGTGTGGGTGTGGTGTGGGTGGTGTGGGGGCGGGGGGGGTGGCGTGTGTGTGTGTGGGTGGGTGGGTGGGTGTGTGTGTGTGGTTGTCCGTGTGTGTGTGTGTGTGTGTGTGTGTTGTGTATTAAGTATGTATGTATGTACATATACAGTATGTTGGTTGTGCATATCTTCATATATATTTATATATTATATAATATATATATATAATATATTATATATATTATATTTATATAATATATATATATATATATATATGTATATATATATATATATATATATATATATATATATATATATATATATATATAAATATATTATATATTTTATATTCATTAATATATCGCCTCTATCAGATTCTGAGTTGGTTTATTCGCATATTCGCTGGGGCAACAGTGAATAGGAAAGTACAATACGTATATTTCTTTCTAAGAACAACCGGGGTCTCTCTCTCTCCTCACTCATCTCTCCGTCTCTCTCGTCTCTGCTCTCTCTCTCCTCTCTGCTCTCTCCCTCTCTCTCCTCTCTCTCTCTCTCTCCCTCCTCCCTCTCCCTTCTCTTTCTCCGCTTTCCCCTCTCTCTTTCTCCCTCCCACTCTGCGTTTCTCCTCCTCTCCACCTCTCATCTTCTCTCTCTCTCCTCCTCTCTCCTTCTCTCCTCTCTCCCTCTCTCTCGCTTTTCCCTCCTCCTCTCGCCTCTCCTCTCTCCTCACACTTCCCTCTCGCTCTCCTCTCCTTCTCCACTCCTCATCTCGCTCTCCTCCTCCTCTCTCTCTCTCCCTCGCTGCTCTCTTCCTCTCTCTCCTCTCTCTTCTCCTCTCTCGTCTCTCCTGCTCCTCTCCTCTGCTCTCTCTCCACTCTCCCTCTCCCCTCCTCTCCTCTCTCATCCTCCTCTCTTCCTGCGCGCCTCTCCTGCTCTCTCCTCTCTCTCCTCCTCTTCTCCCTCTCTCAATCTTTCTACCTTTCCCTCTCTCTGTTCTCTCTCCCTCTCTCTCCTCCTCTCTCCCTCTCCTCTCCTCTCTCCTCCTCTCTCGCCTCTCTCTCCTCTCCTCTCTCCCCTCCTCTCTCCCTCTCCTCTCTCTCCTCTCTCTTCTCCTCTCTCGCCTCTCCTCTCCTCTCCCTCTCTCGTCCTCCTCTCTCCCTCTCCTCTCCTCTCCTCTCTCTCTCCATCTCCTCTCCTCTCTTCCTTCTCTCTCCCTCTCCTCTCACTCTCTTCCTCCTCTCTCCCTCTCCTCTCCTTCCTCTCTCTCCTGCCTCCTCTCCCGTCTCCTCTCCTCTCTCTCCTCCTCTCTCCCTCTACCTCTCTCCCTCTCTCTCCTCTCCTCTCCTCTCTTTCTCTCTCCTCTCCTCTCTCTCTCTCTCCTCTCTCCTCTCTCATCCTCTATCTCATATCCTCTCTCTCTCTCAAGATCTCTCTCTCTTCTCTCCTCGTTCCTCTTCCTTCTCTCTCGTCTCTCTCTCTCTTCTCTCTCTCTCTTCTCTCTCTCTATGGATCTCTCTCTCTCTCTCTCTCAGCTCTCTCTCTCTCTCTCTCGGTTTCCTCTCACTCTTCTCCTCTCAGATCTTTCTCCTCTCTCCTCTTTCTCCCCCTCCCTCTCTCTCGTCTCTCTTTTTTCTCTCCTCTCTCTCTCTCTCTCTCCCGTCTCTCTTCTCTCTCTCTCTTCTCTCTCTTCTCATCTCTCTCGTCTCTCCTCCTCCCTCTCTCTCCTCTCTCGCTCTCTTTTCGCTGCTCTCTTCCTGTGTTTCGTTCCCTCCCCGCCTTAGCTTTTTCATTCCTTTCATTTCTTCTGTCCGCTTACACCTCACGAAACTAATATAGACGAATGGTAATTAGGAAGAAGAAAGAAGTAAAAGAAAGGTGGGGGAGGAGGAGTAGGAAAATATAAGAGGGAAGAAGGAGGCAGGAGGAAGGAGGTAGAAGAGGAGGACGGGGAGGCGGAAGAGGAGGAGGAGGGGGAGTTAGAAAGGGAAGGGGAATGAAGGGTGGAAGAGGAGAAGGTAGAAGAGGAGGTGGTGAGGAGTAGAGAAGGAGGAAAGAGGACAGAGAGGAAGGAGGAGGAAGAGTGGGAAGAGGAGGGGAGAAGAACGAGAAGGAGGAGGAAGAGTGGCAAGAGGAGGGGAGGAAAGAGTCGAGAAGGGTAGGAGGAATGTGTGGGAAGTGGGGACGGGGGAGAGGAGGAAGTAGCAGAAGCGAGGAAGAGGAAGTGAAGGGTGGGAAAGAGAAGAAGGAGGCAGGAAGAGGAGGGGGTGGAGGAATACGAGAAGGAGGAAGAGAAAGGAGAAGAGAAGGGAAGTTAGAAGAGGGAGCGGGGGGAGGAGGAGCTACGAGAAGGACGGAAGACGGAGGAACGGGGGAAGAGGGAAGGGAGAGAGGAGTACAAAACGAGGAAAGGAGGAAAGATGGGAAAGAGGAGGGGAGGAAGAGTATAGAGAAGGAGGAGGAAGGTGGAAGAGGGAGGGAAGGGGAGAGAGGATACGAGAAGGGGAAGGAAGGAAGTGGGAGAAGAGGAAGGAGGGGACGGAGGAATACGAGAACGGAGAAGCAGGGAGGAAAGGGTGGGAAAGAAGGGAGGCCAGGGAGGAGAAGGAGAGGAGAAGGAAGGAAGAGGAGGAAGGGTGGGAAAAGAGGAGGAGGGGGAGGAAGAAGTAGGAGACGAGAGGAGGAAGGGTGGCGAGGGAGGGAGGGAGAGGAAGGAGTAGAAGAGGAGAAGGAGGAGGAAGGAGGAAGAGGGAGGGAGAGGGAGGAGGAATACGAAGAAGGAGGAAGGGTGGGAAGAGGAGGGGGGGGGAGAGGAGGAGTACAGAACGAGGAAGAGGAGGGAGGAAGAGAGGAAAAGGAGGAGAAGGGGAAGTGACTCGGAATACGAAGCATTAGAGCTTCACGAATCTCGGAGGATCGCGTGTCTCACTTAAGCTTCACTCTTCATCCTCGGGAACCCAACAGCTCGCCTTGAGTTTCTGACATTGAGCTTCGTGGGGCTACCTTACCTGAGGAGTTTCTTGGTGACGGAAGGCGTGGCGACAGTAATTAGGGCAGAGGCGGTTTTCTCAAGTAATTAGGCAGATGCGGTTTCTTCAAGTAATTAACAGATGCGGTTTTCATCACTAATTAAATAAATGCGTTTTTTATCTCTAATTAATAGATGCGGTTTTTTCATCACCATTAAACAGATACGATTTTCATCAGTAATTAATCAGATGCGGTTTTTCATCTGTAATTAAAATATGCGGTTTTCATCAGTAATTAAAAGATTGCGGTTTTCATCACCAATTAAACAGATACGATTTTCTTCAGTAATTAAACAGAAGCGGTTTTCTTCAAGTAATAACAATGCAGGTTTTTCAGTAATTACAGATGCGGTATTCTTCAAGAAATTAACAGATCGGTTTTCTTCAAGTAATTAACAGATGCGGTAGAAATTAAAGATCGGTTTTCATCAAGTAATTAAACAGATGCGGGTTTCTTCAATTAAAAAGATGCTTTTCATCAGTAATTAATAGATGCGGTTTTCTCAAGTAATTAACAGATGCGGTTTTTTCATCAATAATTTAAAAATGCGGTTTTCTTCAAGTAATTAAACATGCGTTTTCACCTTTAATTAAGCAGATGCGGTTTCTTCAAGTAATTAAACAGGTGCGGGTTTTCTTCAAGTAATTAAACAGATGCGGTTTCCATCAGTAATTAAATTAGATGCGGTTTTCTTCAAGTAATTAAACAGATGCGGTTTCCATCAGTAATTAATTAGATGCGGTTTTCTTCAAGTAATTAAGCAGTGCGGTTTTCTTCAAGTAATTAAACAGCGGTTTTCTTCAAGTAATTAAACAGATGCGGTTTCCATCAGTAATTCGATTTTCTTCAAGTAATTAAACAGATGCGGTTTTCAGTAATAAAGATGCGGTTTTCTTTAAAACAGATGCGGTTTTCTTCAAGTAATTAAACAGATGCGGTTTTCTTCAAGTAATTAAACAGATGCGGTTTTCTTCAAGTAATTAAACAGATGCGGTTAGTAATTAAACAGATGCGGTTTTCTTCAAGTAATTAACAGATCGGTTTTCTTCAAGTAATTAAACAGATGCGGTTTTCTTCAAGTAATTAAACAGATGCGGTTTTCTTCAAGTAATTAAAACAGATGCGGTTTTCTTCAAGTAATTAAGCAGATGCGGTTTTCTTCAAGTAATTAAACAGATGCGGTTTTCTTCAAGTAATTAAACAGATGCGGTTTTCTTCAAGTAATTAAACAGATGCGGTTTTCTTCAAGTAATTAAACAGATGCGGTTTTCTTCAAGTAATTAAACAGATGCGGTTTTTCATCAAGTAATTAAATAGATGCGGTTTTCGTAATTAAACAGCGTTTTCTTCAAGTAATTAAACAGATGCGGTTTTCTTCAAGTAATTAAACAGATGCGGTTTTCTTCAAGTAATTAAACAGATGCGGTTTTTCTTCAAGTAATTAAAGATGCGGTTTTCTTCAAGTATTAAACAGATGCGGTTTTTCTTCAAGTAATTAACAGATGCGGTTTTCTTTCAAGTAATTAAAACAGATGCGGTTTTCTTCAAGTAATTAAACAGATGCGGTTTTCTTCAAGTAATTAAACGGTTTTCTTCAGTATTAAACAGATGCGTTTTCTTCAAGTAATTAACAGATGCGGTTTTCTTCAAGTAATTAACAGATGCGGTTTTCTTCAAGTAATTAAAGATGCGGTTTTCTTCAAGTAATTAAACAGATGCGGTTTTCTTCAAGTATTAAACAGATGCGGTTTTCAAGTAAAACAGATGCGGTTTTCTTCAGTAATTAAACAGATGCGGTTTTCTTCAGTAATTAAACAGATGCGGTTTTCTTCAAGTAATTAAACAGATGCGTTTTCGTAATTAAATAGATGCGTTTTTAGTAATTAAACAGATGCGGTTTTCTTCAAGTAATTAAAAGATGCGGTTTTCTTCAAGTTTAATAAGTAATTAAACAGATGCGGTTTTCAAGTAATTAAACAGATGCGGTTTTCAAGTAATTAAACAGATGCGGTTTTCTTCAGTAATTATAAGTAATTTAAACAGATGCGGTTTTTCGGCAGAAAGGATGCGCCACGGTTTTCTGGTTCCCAGATGATCAGATGTTTCAAAAAGAATCGATGAAAGGATAAGTGGTTCAAAGGAAGAGGAAAAGTCCCAAGAGACGGTTAAATAAGAGTATCCGTTGCTTTGATTATCCAGGTCGTTAAGACGGAGATCCATCGCCATCCTTTCGGGTAAGGAATGTCATCCGCGAATCGACTGGTGTTTGAAAGGTCATAGAAAGTACGTTGACGAGGCGTTCTTTCCCCTTTCAGCGGCGGCCGGGTCAGGGTTCACCGAGGATAACGAACGAGCGGAGAATTGCGAAGAAGCGCCCGCCTTAACGAGGTTCTGCAGGTGTCGGGTTCCTTCTAATCCTTGGCGAGCGTGACATCGATACTCCTTGACAAGCCTCTTATCCTTGACCGCCAAGTGACACTCCGGTTGTTGACGTTCCCCCGCGCCGCTTGCCAGGGTATTTGAGTTCGACGCTGTTGGTTTTAGCTAATGACCTTTCGGTTCCCTTGATGGATGTGGCATTCAGAAGGGAGTCGAAGCTTAAAAATAAAGAAAATCTATAAGTTTGGTGTAAATAATAAATTCCTATGTTCGATTCCCTGTCAATCTCCTTTGCAATGAATTCGATATTAACTAACCACTTTCTTCATCCGCACGCATTACACTTGGCGATTGTCATTGCAGTATAAAGAGAGAAAAAAAACAAAATAACATCACGTAGCATTCGATAAGAAGGTCGGAACCCTTAAACGTGCAGCGCTGAATCGACGTCCCACTCAGTCACCCACGAATCGATTCGCCTTCCTCGAAATAAGAACGGGACCTGGAGACGATAAAGTACTGCGACGAGGAATTCATTAATTGGCCGACTAAGCAACGAGGCGACGGCAGATTGACGCAATTCCCCCGACCTGCGTAGCGTCTATAAATCCCCAATTTCATTTGCAGAGTTTTGAAACAATCCCGGGAAGTTGTTGAGTGGTGCGGGCGTTCCATCAGGACCGTCCGTATTTCCACGCCGGAAAATCTGGAAGTTGTTGCCCTGTATTTTGCGACCTATGACCAGGGGGGGGGGGGGGGGGGAAGATAAAGTATCACGAAAGATAAAGAGTTCATAAGAGCGAGATTCGATCGACAAGAGGAAGTGTTGCAGTTAAAGCGATGGTGCTCCTGCTCCCCCTCCTTCCTCCTCCCTCCTCCTTCCTTCCTCTCCTTCCTCCTCCCTTCTCCTCCCTCCTTCCTTTCTCCTCCCTTCCCTCCTCCTCCCCTCCTCCTCTCCTTCCTCCTCCCTCCTTCCTCTCTCTTCTCCTACTTCCTCCCTCTCCTTAATCCTTCCTCCTTCTTCCCCTCATCCTTCTTCCCTCTCTTTCTATATTCCTCATTCCTCCCACCTCCCACTCCCTCCTCTTCCTCCTTCTTCCTTCCTCCTCCTCCCTCTCCTTCTTTCCTCCTCTCCTTTTCCTCCCTCCCTCCTCCTTCCTCCTCTCTCCTCCTTCCTCATTCCTTCCACTTCCACTCCTTCCTCCTTCCTCCTTCTCCCTCTTCCTTCCTCCTCTCTCCTTCCTCCTTCCTCTTCCTCTCTCCCTCCTCCTCCCTCCTTCGTCCTCCTCTCTCCTTTTCCTACCTCCTCTCCTCCTCCTCTCCTCCTCCTCTCTTCCCTCCTATTCCTCTCCCTCCTCCTTCCTCCTCCTCCTCCATCCTCCCTCCTCCCTCTCCCTCCTCCTCCCCTCCCCGCCCCATTCCCCACCGCCCATACCCCCCTCCCCCAACAACCACCGCTCCCCCCCCCAACCCCAACCCCTTCCCCCTCCCCTCCCTCCGTCACGGGAAAATCAGAGGTGGTAAGAGTCATACAAATCGCTCGGGGTTTGATGCTAATTAAATTCGCGGGCGTGGGCGTCGGGGCGGCGATGGCGGGCGCAGCGGGGAAATCAGAGCTGGAGAGAAACGGAGGGACGAGGAGAGGAAGAGAGTGCGAGGGCGTGTCCTCTGTAGGAAATGGGCGTCGTCATACTCCTTCTGTCTGGTTTTCTCTCTTGCTCTCTTTTCTTCTCTTTCTTTCTTCTTTTTCTGTCTTTCTTTCTCTCTTTCTCTCTCTTTTTTTTTTTTTTTCTCTCTCTTTCTCTCTTTCTCTCTCTCTCTATCTATCTATCTGTCTATTTCTTTATTTCTTTCTCTCTCCTCTCTCTCTCTCTCTCTCCTCTCTCTCTCCTCTCTGTTTCCTCTTTCTCTCTATCTCCCCTCTCTCTCTCTCTCTCTCTCTCTCTCTCTCTCTCTCTCTCTCTCTCTCTCTCTCTCTCTCTCTCTCTCTCTCTCTCTCTCTCTCTCTCTCTCTCTCTCTGTCTCTCTCCCTTGTCTCTCTCTCTCTGTCCCTCCTCTATCTCTCTATCTCTCTCTCTCTCTCTCTCTCTCTCTCTGTCTCTCATACACACAAACATTCATACAAACATACACACGCATATGCCTCTATCTATCTGTATCTATCTATATCTATCTCTATTTCTATCTCTATCTCTATCTCTGTATCTATTCCTATCTCTACCTCTATATCTGTATATCTCTGTATATCTATCTACCTATCTACGTTTGCATCCGAAAAGGCATTATTGAAGTTTTATTTTTTTTTTTTTTTAATATACAGGCAGACAGATAGAAGGCTACATGCAATATACATGGATATAGAGATGCAGTAGTTAGATTGATAGGCAGAAATAGGCAGATAGATGTGAGTGCATGGGTGTGTGTGTGTGTGTGTGTGTGTGTGTGTGTGTGTGTTGTGTGTGTGTGTGTGTGTGGTGTGTGTGTGTGTGTGTGGTTGTGGTGTGTGGGTGGGTGTTGCGTGTGTTGTTTGTGTGTGTGTGTGTGAGTGGTGTGTATGTTAGAGACTGAGAGAAAGAGAGAGAGTGTGTGTGTGTGTGTGTGTGTGTGTGTGTTAGAGACTGAGAGAGAGAGAGTGTGTGTGTGTGCGTGTGTGTGAGTGTGTGTGCATGTTAGAGACTGAGAGAAAGAGAGAGAGTGTGTGTATGTGTATGTGTGTGTGTGTGTGTGTGTGTGTACGTGTGCGCTTGTGCGTTTGAGCTTATAACTGGATACATTCAGCGAATTTGCATGTGCCTGAGTGCCATGCGGGACTCGTGCCTGTGTACAGTATCTGCATGGAAGTGTGTATGTCTTATGCATGTACACTTGAATCCCTAATCCCTATCAAAGTGTAGTTTCATACTATTACTCACACACAGACACAGGTATACACACACACACACAGACACACACTACACACACACACACACACACACACCACACACAGACACACACACACACAGACGTAGACACACACACACACACACGTAGACACACACACACACACACACACACACACACACACACACACACACACACACACACACACCACACACACACAGACACACACACACACACACACACACACACACACACACACACACACACACACACACACACACACACACACACACACACACACACACACACACACACACACACACAACAAGAACAAATTTGCCTGATTCTCGTAATGTTGCAGTTCTCGATAGCATCAATAAAGGACTATAAGTGAATGAAATTCGACCTTAATGCTAAATCTCGCTTGCACTTGGTCGAGCTGAAGGAGAATCAGATCTTATCGAAAGTATTAGATCCTAAATTGAATTATAGATTAATCACTTCACTTCCCTATTTCCTACCATCATTCCTCGTTTTATTTACTGTCATATACCGATCGAAAGACAAGGCCATAAATAGGACATATACAAAATCGTATTTCCTTATTTATTTTATATTTCATTTATTTATTTATTCTATTTCGTCCATAAATAGGACATATAAAAAATTGTATTTCATTTATTTTATATTTCATTTATTTATTTATTCTATTTTTTTGGGGGGAGGGGGGGTTAAAGCAAATAAATAAAGTAATAAATAGATATATCAAATGCAAATATCATTTTATGCATTCCAAACCCCTTCTTCGTCCAATGTGAACTGTGAATAAAAATTGATAAAAGGGGAATAAACGCAGCCATGGAATCGCCGGCAGCCAAGGATCACCGGCCCCTCTCGTACGTGTCCCCACGGACATGGACGTCCAATGAAAACATAGAGGGAAGTATAAATGATTAAGCCAGTCCGGATGCCTGGGAAAATCCTGTCCGTAGATAAAAAAAAAAAAAAATATTTGGCCAAAACAGAGAGTAGAGACAGCGAGTGGAATGGAATCGAGGCTCGCTCTTATTCCTTTTATTTTGATTTTTTTTTTTTTTTTTTTTTTTTCCTTCGTCTTTGCGTGTAGAGATGAGGGAGGTATGGGAGATAATAATGGAGAGGAGTTTGACCTTTGCCCATTCAGGGCTCCCTACTTTCTCTCCCTTCCTCCCTCACCCTCTTGTCCTCAGACTCTCCCCCCCCCTTCCATCCCCTCTCACCCTCAACCCTGCTTTACCAATTAAAAAATACTAGCCTCGCCTGGGGCCTTTGGCAAATTACCTTAATTACTAAATTTAGCGTCGTTTCACCCCCTCCCCTTCCTCCTCCTCCTCTTCTTCTTCTTCTTCTTTCTTCTTCTTCTTCTTCTTCTTCTTCTCCTCCTCCTCCTCCTCTCCTCCTCCTCCTCCTCCTTCTTTTCTCTTCTCCTCCTCCTCCTCTCCATCCTCCTCATCCTCCTCATCCTCCTCATCCTCTCCTCCTCCCCATCCCTTCTTCCTTCATCGGGTCGTGAAGCCAGAATCTGCTCTTGCCTCAGATCGCCCGAGACCAGATTTGCGGGCTAACTTATGCTGAAGTGAATGAAGCTTGAAGTCCTCCCGAGCTGCGCGTGTCTTGAGCAGGAGATTAGTCCGTTGAATAATCCGATTCGCGCGCCGGACGACAGAGAACGAGGACGGACCGTGGTTGCGGCGGCTCCCTGGTCGGATAAAAGGTCACTGTAATATCTTTTCACAATAAAAAAATCACCTGAAGACGGACCTCGAGGCGCAACTCCAGTTCTCTGATTTTCTCAAACGTCTTGGATCTCCACCTTGAGCGCTGCCTCATTACCCTCCTCCTCCTCCTCCTCTTCCTCCTCCTCCTCCTCCTCCTCCTCGCAGCAGCAGCAGGACTTTAATCACCTGGGATCGTTGCTCGCTTTAATTGGCCGAACGCCTTCTTGTTTCCTCAACTCCTACACGGATACGAACTCGTGCTCCGAAATCCCAAATCCTCCTAAGCTCTCTATCCCTTACTCTCTGCCCCTGCCCCCTCCTATTCCTCCTCCTCCTCATTGCCCTCTTTCTCTTTCTTCTTCTGCTTCTTCTTCTACTACTTCTTCTCCTTCTTTTTCTTCTCCACCTCCTCCTTCTTCCTCTCCCTCCTCTCTTCTGCCTCCTCCTCCTTCTTCTTCTTCTTCTTCGCCTCTTCCTCCTCCGCATTCTTTTTTCTCCTCCTCCTCCTCCACCACACCACCACCTCACCCCACCTCCTCCTCTTCCCTTTTCTTCTTTTTCCTTCTCCTCCTTTTCCTTCTCTTCTTCCTCCTCCTTCTCCTCCTTCTTCTCCTCTTCCTTCTCCTCCAGCCCAGCCTCCTTCTGCCCACTGCAACTATCCCTCTCATATGCCACTAACATCTCAGACCGTGGCAGGCAAAGCGCCGGTGTTACTCTTTTGGTGAACTTTTATTATCTGGAAAATCTGAGTCTCATGTAACACAGCTGGCGTGAATTCCCTGGCACTATAGCTAGCCTTGTATAATGCATGCGTTGATCTGGCAATATGTCCTCGCATTGTGAACATTATGTAGGTTTCATCATCTTTATGAGTAAGCTCTGTTGCACAGCGTCGCCTGTTGACCAAATTTATTTATTTGAGAACATGTCCCAATATTGCCTGCATCATTTATGAGCAACTCTGCAACATGAGTTCGTGTGTATGTCTTTCCATTTTATCACCTTTAATGCAACTTGAAGGAGTCACAGAGCCCCCGGGCGTTGCATGCGCGTTACACATTAGCGTGACATTGTAAACACAGTGGCTCTGAGCTCAAGACGCACAGCTCCCTCGTCGGCCGCAGCGGCTCTGCGGTGCGAGTGCGGTGAGCCTGCGGCTGCCGTCGCGAGCGGCAATGCGGCGCTTGCAAGGATCGTATTTCATCCGTGTGGCAACTGTGCAGCGTGTTGAGGTGGGCTTCGTGTTGTGAGTGAGTGTCTGCCTGCTCTTCAAACGTCTTCAGTCGCGGAGAAGAAAATTCCGCGCATTCGAGTGCCGTCTGTATGGCAGGGTCGGGAGGGGGCGGCGGCCCCGAGGGCAATGTCCCCTCTCGAACGCCCTCCAGGCGACAAGATCAGCTGAAGACCTGCTAATTGGAACAGGAGAACCTCAAGTCAGGGAGCGTATATGCACACACATGTATGCGTGTGTGTGTGTATACATACATACATACACACATACATAATATATATATATAATAAGTCTATATAGTATATATATATATATATATATATATATATATATATATATATATATATATATATATATATATATATATATTATGTGTGTGTGTGTGTGTGTGTGTGTGTGTGTATGTATGTATATATATGTATGTATGTAAGTATGCATATATCATGGGACGTGTATCAAGACATTTTCCTTGCAATCGCAATCTTTGGTGCTGAATTATATCTGATTATTCCAAAAGCATTGGCAGCGGAAGGCAGGGGACAGAACGACGTGGAAAACTTCGGGGAAAGTCAGTGTCCAAAGGATTCTCAAAGGCCGGCCGGAAGAATAGAATAGAATATGTATATATATATATATATATATATATATTATATATATATATATATATATATATATATATGTGTGTGTGTGTGTGTGTGTGTGTGTGTGTGTGTGTGTGTGTGTGTGTGTGTGTGTGTGCGTGTGTGTATGTATATGTACATATATGTGGTGTGTGTATGTGTGTGTATACAAGTATGCATATGTATATGCATGTATGTATGACTGATTATTTGTATCAATATATGATCTAATAAATATCTTTCTTTAAGTAAATATCCTCTTCATTTTTTTTCTTTTTCCCCCAGCCAGGCGTTATTTGTGCCCCCCCCCCCCTCTAGAGGTTGGTGAACTGTACCCCCTCCCCCTCCCCCCCCCCGCTCACAGATTTAACTTCATCCTTCTGAATCACGTGGATGAAGTTACACTTGAAGATACAAAGACTATCATCCCAATACACATTGATTGCGGGTTTTTCAGTGAAGAGTTCTTCTCCCTCCTCATCTTCCTCCTCTTCTTCTGCCTCCTTCTCCTCCTTTCGCCTCTTCTTCATCTTCTCCTCCTCCTCCGCCTTTCTCTCCTCCTTCTCCTTCTTCTTCATCTTCTCCTCCTTCTCCTCCTCCGCCTTCTCCTCCTTCTTCTTCTTCTTCTTCTTCTCCTCCTCCTCCTCCTCCGCCTTCTCCTTGTTATTGTTGTTGTTGTTGTTGTTCTTCTTCTTCTTCTTCTTCTTCTTCTTCTTCTTCTTCTTCTTCTTCTTCTCTTCTTCTTCTTCTTCTTCTTCTTCGTCGTTCTTCTTCTTCTTCTTCTATTCAGTTTATTTCTTATCGTTTAAGAGGTTTATTCTGATGATTATGATTGTTCTATTGTAGTGTTCGATCTTTCTAATAATTACCATTTTATTATAATGGTCCTGTTTACTCGTTTAACTGTTTCCAAAAATGACGATCCGGTCGGGAACTTTTCCTTCCTTTTTTTGATATTGTTGTGAATTGTTTTGTTGTTTATATTTTGCGAGCTAATTTGCGTTGTATTTGCGGTTCAGCTTTTGTTTATTTTAGCAGCGATGAGAAACATCTGGGAATAAAGATGATATTCGTCGTTACGCTGTTTTTGGCGTTTCTAATGGTGTGTGTGTGTGTTGTACGTGTGTGTGTGTGTGGTACGGGTGTGTGTGTGTGTGGTGTGTGTGTTGTGTGGTGTGTGTGTGTCTGTGTGCGAGTGTGTGTGGTGTGTTGTGTGTGTTTGTGTTGTGTGCGTGTGTGTGTGTGTGTGTGTGTGTGTGTGTGTGTGTCTGTGTGTGTAGAGAGAGAGAGAGAGAGAGAGCTAACGAGAGAAAGAGAGAGGAGTGGAAAGAGAGTGAGAGGAGAAAGAGAGAGTGCGAGAGAGAAAGAGAATGGGAAATAGAGATAGAGAGAGAGCCAAAGAGAGAGACAGGGAGCGACAGAGAGAGAAAGAAAGAGGAGGTGTGTAAGCCTCATATTTTGAATCCAAAGATGGATCTTGATTAGATGCGTAGATAGATGGATAGATAGACAGATGAATAATCAAATAGATAGAGACAGACAGTCTCACAGAGAGATAGATAAAGGCATAGACAAAGTGACAGATATATAGAGATAGAGAAATAGAGTGTGTGCGTGTTATATGATAAGTATCGTATCTCCCTTTAAAAATAATTTCCCAGCACCAGAACTGTAATATCAGCAACTTACATAATTGTCTACATTATATATAGATATGAAAGTAATTTTGAAAATTGAAGAAAATGTTTTAAGCTTTTTTTATATCACAGATTCAGAAACAAATGAAAATGAACATCCCCACCAACACTTTTTTTAATGGATAAAAGAAAAAGAAAAAAGAATTCTCGACTCAACGTAGATTGTGATAAACTAGAGGCATAGAATGAAGCGAACGTGACTGCGAATACTCGTGTCCGAATGCGTTGTCGTTGTGTCGCGTTCCACTCCTTCGTTTCAGCACAAAGTCTCCTATAATTTTGCTCACCAGTGCTTGGCCCCGGGCGTTGTTTGCACGCACGAAACACCACATCAGCAGAACAAACACACATAAAACAGTAACCACGCAGAAACTCGCCACTATCTTATCTTTTATCTTGGTAACATTAGATACAGCATTAGTCGTGTAAGACATTCGTACTTGGTTTTCTTTCTTTTCATCTTTCTTTCTTCTTTTTTTTTTCTTCCCCTTGTCTTTTCCTCGTTCGTGTAACTTCTCCCTTCGATAGATTCTCAGAAATGAAGTGTCTTTCTGAGGAACCGTATCGTGTGATGTATTAATAATAACAAAGTATTATCAGGATTTAAGATCTAGTCGGATATGATGAGGAAGTCAGCTTAAGAGAGAGAAAAAAAAATAAAACGTAGATATATGAATTAATCATCAAAGATTTAGTGAAAAGTAAATTTGAAGAGGGAGAGAGAGACACAAAGACAGTTGAAAAGGCAAAAGGAAGATATGAAAATGGAGGGGCAATAGAAAAGCAAGGAATGAAAAGAAAAGAAAATTAAAAGAGAATGAGGGAGTAAGACCAAGCAACTGTAGTTATCGAGTCATATTCTCTGTCCTTGTAAATATGGATGACGGAAGCGACGAAAGCATAATGACATAAAGCATAATTTATAATAATATAAAAAAGCATAATGACATAAAAAAGCATAATAATTCATATAATATAAAAAGCATAATGACATAAAGCATAATTATAATAATATATAAATCATGCATAATGAATCATAATTTAATAATATAAAAAAATACATATTCATAATAATATAAAAAGCATAATGAATAAATACATAAATTCATAATAATATAAAAAAGCATAATTAAAGCATAATTTAAATAATATAAAAAGCATAATGAAATGAAGCATAATAATAATATAAAAGCATAATGAAGTAGCATAAATTAATAAATAATATATAACTGAAATACATAATTTATAATAATATAAAAAAGCATAATGAATAAAGCATAATTTTACATAATGACATAATAAGCACATAAGGCAGGGAAAAGGAAGGTGCTACAAAGGGGGAGGGAGGGGAAGGGGAAGGAGGGAGGAGGGAGGGAGGGGAAGGGAGGGAGGAGGAGGAGGAGGGAGGGAAGGGAGGGAGGGAAGGAGGGAGGGAGGGAGGGAGGGGCTAAGAGGAGGACCGAGAGCAGCAGGGTGTTTGAACGTAAGAAATTTAAGCATGTGGATATATGCTGAGCATCTATTGCCTCGCAAATAAACTTTCGTTAAATTTAAGCAGTAGTATCTTGAGATAAATATATGAAGTAGTATCATGATGTAAACAGCAACTGAGAGAGAGAGAGAGAAAATAGATAGGGGAGGGCGGGATGGGGGGGGAAGAGAGAGAAAGATAGAGAGGAGAGAATGAGAGGGGGGAGCTGTGTGTGTGGTGTGTGTATATGATATATATATATAGTGTATATATATATATGTATATATATATATATAATTATATATATATATAATATATATATAGTATATATATATATATATATAATATATTATATATATATAATATATATAATATATATATATATATATATATATATATATATATATATATATATATATATATATATGCATATATAATAGGATAGTATAGCGAGAGAGTAGAGAGACAGAGAGAGAGAGAGAGAG
>NW_020871967.1:194899-211145 GCF_003789085.1 Penaeus vannamei
TTTTCGAAGCAAGAAAAAGCTTCCCTTCTCCTTCTCCTCTCTCTCTCTCTCTCTCTATCTCTCTCTCCCTCTCTCTATCTCTCTCTTCTTCTTTTTTTCGAAGCAAGAAAAAGCTCCCTTCTCCTTCTCTCTCTCCCTCTCTCTCTTTCTCTCTCTCTATCTCTCTCTCTTCTTCTTCTTTTTTTCGAAGCAAAGAAAAAGCTCCTTCTCCTTCTCTCTCCCTTCTCTCTCTCTCCTCTCTCTCTCTATCTCTCTCTCTCTCTCTCTCTATCTCTCTCTCTCTCTCTCTCTTCTTCTTTTTTTCGAAGCAAGAAAAAGCTCCCTTCTCCTTCTCTCTCTTCTCTCCTCTCTCTCTATCCTCTCTCTCTCTTTCTTTTTTTCGAAGCAAGAAAAAGCTCCCTTCTCCTTCTCTCTCTCTCTCTCTCTCCCTCTCTTCTAATCTCTCTCTCCTCTCTCTCTCTCTCTCTCTCTTCTTCTTTTTCTTCGAAGCAAGAAAAAGCTCCCTTCTCCTTCTCTCTCTCCCTCTCTCTATCTCTCTCTCTCTCTCTATCTCTCTCTCCTCTCTCTATCTCTCTCTTCTTCTTTTTTTCGAAGCAAGAAAAAGCTCCCTTCTCCTTCTCTCTCTCCCTCTCTCTATCTCTCTCTCTCTTCTCTTCTTTTTTCGAAGCAATCTCTTCTCTCCTTCTCTCTTCTCCTTCCTCTCTCTCTCTCTCCTTCTCCTCTCTCCTCTCTCTCTCTCTCTCTCTCTCTCTCTCTCTCCCTCTCTCTATCTCTCTCTTCTTCTTCTTTTTCTTTTCGAAGCAAGAAAAGCGTGACCTTTGGGGCGACAGTCAAGGTGTTCAGCGTCTGTTACACTTGACGGAAATCGACGCCGTTCTACGTGTTTGACGCGACTCCTGATAAACACGAGCGGAAATTTCTGAATCTCTTTCGACCTGTTTTCCATGTTCTTATTCCTATATTCATTCTCCGTCTGCCATTCTTCCTCCTTTCGTGTCTTCTTCTTTCGCCTATTCTTCGGTGCCTCTCACTTCTTGCCATTCCGTCTTATCTTTCCCTACTCTATCTTTTTCCTCTGCGTCACATATTTTATTTCCCCTACGCATCCTCCTGTTCTTCTTCCTCTACCGTTCCTTCCCATGTTTCTCCCATTTTACCCCTGCTTTTCCCATTTTCCCCTCTCCTATTTTTCCCCTGCCTCTCCTATTTTCCCCCTGCCTTCTCCATTTTTCCCCTGCCTCTTCTATTTTTCCCCTGCCTCCTCCATTTTTCCCCTGCCTTTTCCATTTTCCCCTGCTATCCATTTTTCCCCTTCTTTTTTTTCTGCCTCTTCCCATTTTCCCCTGCCTTCTCTTTTTTCCCCTTGCCTCTTCTATTTTTTTCCCCTGCCTCCTCCATTTTTCCCCTGCCTTTCCCATTTTTCCCCTGCTTCCTCCATTTTTCCCCTGCTTCCTCCATTTTTCCCCCTGCTCCTCCATTTTTCCCCTGCCTCCTCCATTTTTCCCCTGCCTCTTCTATTTTTTCCCTGTCTCTCTCATTTTTCCCCTTGCCTCTCCATTTTCCCCTGCTCTCCTATTTTTTCCCTGCCTCTTCTATTTTTCCCCTGCTTTCTCCATTTTTCCCTTGCCTCTCTCATTTTTTCCCCTGCTTCCCCATTTTTCCCCTGCTTCCTCCATTTTTCCCCTGCCTCTCCCTTTTTTCCCTGCCTCCTCCATTTTTCCCCTGCCTCTCTCATTTTTCCCCTGCCTGCTTCCTCCATTTTTCCCCTGTTCCTCCATTTTTCCCCTGCCTCCTATTTTTTCCCTGCCCTCCATTTTTCCCCTGCTCTCTCATTTTTCCCTGCCTCTTCCATTTTTTCCCCTTGCCCTGCCCTCTTGCTTTGATTTCTTCCTCCCCTTGTAACTCGGGAGAAAACACGCCAGAGCCCTGTGTTTGGCTTTCAGCAACCGTGGGTGTGGTCGGTGGGGGCATTGTTATTGCACTTTACAAAAACATTTTTTTTTTTTTTTTGTCGTTTTTGCTTTATTTTCTTTGCTCTCAAAGAAATCTCATATGTAGCGTCGTTCAAGGAATTTTGTTTTTGTTTTTTTTCTATTGGTGTCTTCCCTTCGTTTCTCAATAGGACGAAGGGTGTAGGTTTACACACGTCTGTGAGCATTCTGTTAGGTATGGTTTGTGTTTCTGTTCGGAAGGAGAGAATGCAACATGCTAAAGGGTAAAATGGGAAACCTGTGTTCTACGTTTATAATTCCTTTGATCGACTAGGATTCGATGCAGGCTAACTGCCGGAAAAGAATATCAAAACGGTATCATATTAGCCAGCGTAAGTAGTCATGTATATCTCAGAGAACCTCGGTTTATCTTCTCACAAAGATTTTTTGAATCGAGACTCTTTTTCCTCTTATTTTGAATCTCGATTCAAAAAATCTTTTTTTCTCTTTATTTTCTTTCAGACAGATTATACGAATAATCATCACTTTATTGAATAGATAAATGCACTGAATAAACCCAGAAAACAAACGAATATCCGCAGTTACAATGTAAAATATATTTTCCAGTGTTGCGTGGAGTTAATGTCCTCTGTACTTTGAACCTATTGCACAATGCATTAACCATTTTGCAGTAATTTGGTGAGAACTCGGGTATTTCGACCAACAGGCCAGCTCATGTTGTTGACAGGACATTCGGAGTAAGTTCGTGTGGTTGCATGTGTATACCAGACTCATGTGAAGTACTACATGCTGATACGAATTCTGTACCGCAAGGTTGTGTGGGAAAGAATAGTAGATTTTGGAAGCTGTTTCTTGTTACCGAGTGGGACTATCTGAGTGAAACGTCGGTATTCCAAGCTAGAATATTAACCAAGACAACTAGAATTGGTAAAAGCTTTTGTTAGAATTTCACCTTCCCGTCGTCCTCTAACTAACAACTACTTGCGATGCATTTATGTATATGAAATATCCCGTTCCGTACGGTTTGGTGCTTAGCTAATCCGTCCAAATAAATCGCCATGCTGTACCTCCAAACATCGAGGGATTAGGGATTAGGGATTCGTTTCAAGCTCGACGTCGACAGGGGCTTCACAGACTTCGAAACTCCTAACAGCCAACCTATGATTACCAGGCTTGTAAAAATGTTACAACCACTTCCGGCCAAGCGTCAATATAATTGATTATTGACGCGAACGAGGTGGTTATTTCTCACACCATTTACACCATTGACAGTTTACTTACTCTATCAATGAAGCGATGATATCAACATCGCCTGACACTCGATACGTGACACCATTTCACAACGCTTAAGTAGACTATAGAGCTGATGTTGCAAATGCTGTTTGAGGGCGCAGATAATCACAACACAACTACGGAATTGCCAGGAAAGCCCAGATTGCCTTTCACAACCCTGATGGGATCGTCATTAAGCGCTTTGATGTTTTGTTTGACTATTTCATTTAGCTACGTTATGATACACAGGCAGATATGTAAAGAGATGGGTGGATGCATATTATGAATACATTCGTACACACGTGCGCGCATGTGTGTTTATATATATATAATATATATATATATATATATATATATTATATATATATATATATATATATATATAATATATAATATATCTATGTTATGTTGTGCGTGCGTGTGTGTGTGTGTGTGTGTGTGTTGTGTGTGTGTGTGTGTATGTGTGTATATATATGTATATATATATATATATATAATATATATATATATATATATATATATATATATATATATATGTATATATATAATATATATAGTATGTATGTAGATTTTAATTAGTATATAGATTTATTTGTTATTTATTATTTACTTATCAATCTGCATACATATATGTATATATATTATACAGTAAATACACTTAAAAACTAACATCCCCTCTATTATGTCATTTCTGACGTTAAAATGAAACCGCAACAGAGCATTAATTAACTGAAATCCTGATGATTATTAGCCAAAGAATATATATGTGCAACATCGCCCACATGAGCTCTGTTAATTTAATATTCAACTGTTGCATAAAAATTCCTTTTGGATAGCACCTACTTGAAGGGCGGGATGGGCGTCGATCGATGAATAGATAGATAAGTAAATGAAGAAACAGATAAATGAATAAATGTTATGGATGGCACGAAATAAAAGACTTATTAAAGCTTGATTTCAACAATGTGTTGTTTTCCAGCTCCCAGTTGATCTTGTCCAAAAAAAAAAACACTTGAAAAACACAAAGCACTTAGAATCCGATTGTCTTATAGTAAATAAGGGAATCGGATTCTAAGTGTTTTCTGTTTTTCAAGTGTTTATTTTGGACAAGATGCGGAGATCCTGTTTCGTCAATTGAAGAAGTTATTGTGCATCATACTCTTCATTAATTCCCACGATTTCGGTGCCAGTTTCCCTCCGCCAGTCCCTCTCGATGTGAAAATTATTTAGACACGATTAAATAATCCGGTGATATGCTCTGTGCCGTGTCTGTAATGATCTCTGTATCACCTCGCCATCATGACTTTTTATAAAAAAGGTAAATCTAATTACTAATTTCAAATTAACTTCTTTACAGGGCATTGATTTTAGATTACACGCACTGCATCACGTTTATCTGCTTGAAAAGTATAAAGAGGACGCTCTGTTAACAAAGCCTAGTATTCTGTGATGTTTAAGCATAGTATTAAAACTCTATTTAATGGGGAAAGTGCCTAAAAATAGACCCAGAACTTGTGTTTGACTTTGCGGCAGTAATGTGAATGTAGAAACACCAGCAATGTAAATCAGCATTCAATAATTACTCCATCAATTTAATTATTCCATCAATTTGGCGTGTTTGTGTATGTGCCTGTACATATGGACATACACACAACACACATATTCATTTTATTTATCTATTCATCTATTTATTCATTCATTTATCTATATAACCATGTATATATATGTGTGTGTGTTTGTTGTGGTGTGGTGTGTGGTGTGTATTGATTCTCTCTCTCTCTCTCTCACCTCCTCTCTCTCTCTCTCCTCCTCTCTCCTCTCTCTCTCTCTCTCTCTCTCTCTCTCTCTCTCTCTCTCTCTGTATATAATATATAATTATATATATATTATATAATATATATAATATATATATGAAACAGGAATGAAACGGTCTCACTATCAACTGCAGAATGGAAGCAAGGGAAGGCAAAGGCGATGACTCAGCAGAAGTCACAAACGACCTTTGGAATGAATATTTAAGTGGTCGCTCCGTCAATATCAAATGCTGTCAAAATATCGGAGAGGATTTGTCTACCTCTTTCTGATAACCAAGGAAGAGAGGTGTTTCTGTTTTTTTTTTTGTTTTTTTTTGTACCTGTTTGTCTGTCTGTTTGTTTTTGTTTGTATGTTTTGTTTTTTATTTTTTTTCATTCCCGTGGACAGTCCTTGTTTGTTTGTTTTGTTTTTGTGTTTTCGTTGTTTTGTTTTTAATTAATTATTTTCATTCCCGCGGAGTCCCTTTTTTTTTTTTTCTTTTTTTAATTAATTTTTTTCATTTTCCATGGACAGTCCCCCTTGATTTTTGTTTTTTATTTAAGTATTTTAGAACCGGAATGACAAAAAAAAGACATTGATTACCCTCCGTTTCCTATCAATAATCCCAAGGTAAACATTCCACGCTCTGCAATTTAAAGCAAACGCTCATTCTCCTTCGTCTATTGATTTATCAAGGAACATGAATATGGGTTTGGCGGAGCGAGAAATTTGCAAATTGCGTTTTGGTACAGTTACCCTTCCATTGCTCTCCGTAAAACGTCCCTCTCCCCTCACCGGCCCTCCATTCCCTTTCGTTTTCCCTTCTTCCTCTTCCCTTTTCCCTCCTCCTCTCCCTCTTCTCTCTCTCTCTTCTCATCTCTCTCTCTCTCTCTCTCTCTCTCTCTCATTCTCTCTCATCTCTCTCTCTCTCTCTCTCTTCTCTCTCTCTCTCTCTCTCTCTCTGTCTCTCTTCTCTCTGTCTCATCTCTCTTCTCTCTCTCTCTCATCTCTCTCTCTCTCTCTCTCTCTCTCTCTCTCTCTCTCTCTCTCCTCTCTCTCTCTCTCTCTCTCTCTCTCATACTATCTATCTCTATCTTCTATCTCTCTCTATCTCTTCTCTCTCCCCTCTCTCATCATCTATCTTCCCTCTCCCCTCTCCTGTCGTATTTTCTTCCCCTCCGCTCATTCCCCCCCTCTTCTCTCTTTATTCTCTCCCTCTCCATATGTTCTCCCTATCCTTCCCTCTTCCTTTCTTATCCGTCTTCTCCCTCCACTCCCCCTCCTTCCCTCCTCCAATCCTCCTCTCTCCCCCTTCTTCCCTCTCCTCCTTCCCTCCCTCTTCCCCCCCATCCTCCTTCCCTCCCTCCCTATCCCCCCCCTCCTCCCCCCCTCCCTCCCCCCTCCCCTTCCCTTTCCCCTCCTTCCCCCCCTCCCCTAACCCTCCTTCCCCCTCCTCCTCTCTCCCCTTCTCTCCCCTCCCTCCAGCCTACCCTCCCCCCTCCCTCCCCGCTCCATCGACCGCTCTCCAGCAAAACAACTACACGGAATCCACCATTTCTGGCGGTCCCAGCGTTTTCGTATTTTCAATTCCCGCAATCTTTCTTCGAGATCGCGCGGCGTCTCTCACTTCTCGCGGTTTCGCCGGTTGATCTCCTTTGCCACGGGACCTCCCCCCTTCCCTCCCCCCCCCTTCCCTTCCCCCTTCCACCCCTTCCCCCCTCCCTCCCTCAATTCCCCCTTCCCCCTCCCGACGCCTTCCTTTCCGATGTTCTTCATTTCCGACGCCACTCCTTCCGAGCCTCTTCCGTTCTTCCGTCATCTTGTTCTTCCTTCTTCCTTCCTTTCCCCCGTCCCCTCCCCCCTCACCCTCCCCGACGCTTCCTTTTCCGAGCCTTCTTTCGAGCCCTTTCCTTTTCCGTTCTATGTTCTTACCTTCTGTCCTTCCTTTTCCCCTCTCCCTTTCCCCCCTCCACCCTCCCCGACGCCTCCTTCCGAGCCTGTTCCTTTCTTATCTACTTCTTGATCTTCCTATCCTTTTCTCCTTCCTTCCTTCCTTTCTATTCTCATTCTATCTTCCTTTCTTCTCTTTCCCATATCACCTCCCGCCCGTCAACTTGTAATCCCTTCTTGACTTCCTCTATCCCTCCTTCCTTTCATCCTTTCCTCCTGCTTTTCCTTATCTCTCCCTCCTTTTACTATTCCTCCCTCCTTTCTCCTTCCTTCCTCCCTCCTTCCCTCGTTCTTTCCCGTCCTCTATTCCCTCCTTTCTTTCTCCAATTTCCTCCCTCCTCCCCTCCTTATCACCTGTTTCCCTATCAACTCCCCTTCCTACTCTCTCTCCTCCCTCCTCCTTCCTATCCCTCCATCCCTTTTTCTCCTTCCTCCCTCTTCCCTCCTCCCCCCTCCCCCCTCCCCCTCCCCCCTCCCCCTCCCCCTTCCCCCCGAACATTGCTTCACCCGCTCGCGACAAGCTCCCCGACGCGAACGCCCTCCGCTAGCTTTCCATCGATCACTCGCCCGACGAAGAATAGCATTAAGACAGCACTAGACAGCCCTCGCCCCCCCCCTCCCCCCAAGAATAGCATTGAGAAGCAACAGACGGGGCACTCGTGCTCCCCCCTAAGAATAGCTTTTTCGATCCCTACCCCCTCCCACCAAGATAGCATATGAAGACAGTACTCGACAGCCCTCGCCCCCCCCCCCCCCAAGATAGCTTTTCTCGACCGCCCCCCTTCCGAAAGAATAGCATTGCCGACCCCCCCCCCCCTCATGACACACACACACCAAGAATAACGCATATGAGACAAGGCACTTTAAAAGAAAAAAAAAAAAAAAAAAACCCCCAAAAACCCCCCTCTCGCCCGCGGCCCCCCCCCCTCCGCTAAAAAATAGCATTGGAGACAGCACTAGATACCCTCGTTTGCATTCCCCTCCCCCACCGTCCACTAACTCCCCCTCCCCTAAGAATAGCATTTGAGACAGCCAACTAAGATTAGCCACTCGCTTCACGCCCCCCCTCCCCCCCAAGAATAGCATTGACCCCTCCCCCTCCCCCCCACCACCACCAAAATGAATAGCAATTTGAGACAGCACTAGATCAAACCCTCGTGCTTCCCCCCCTCCCCCCCCCCGACCCCCCCCCCCCCGAAGAATTTAGCATTAAGACAACCCTCGCTCCCCCCCCCCTCCCCCGAATAAGCACTGCCCCTCCCCCCTCCCACTACCAAGAATAGCATGGAGACAGCACTAATTGGGTCGAAATCCGAAGCATTTTACAAGGCGGAGGGAAAGATAAGTTTTTTTTTTGTTTTTGTTTTTTTTAACAGCCGATTTGTTTCGAGCCAAGTTTTCGAAACTCCGATCTCCGAATCCCCGAACCGGAAAGAGAAGAGATCCAAATGGCGGGAACGGACAGACGAACGAAGAGGAAAGAAGAAGAAGAAGGAGGTGATTAAATAAAGAGAAGAGGGAGAAGAGGCTGATAAATAAAGAGAAGAGGGAGAAGAGGATGATAAATAAAGAGAAGAGGGAGAAGAGGCTTATAAATGAAGAAGAAGAGGCTGATAAATAGAGAAAAGAGGGGAAAGAGGCTGATAAATAAAGAGAAGAGGTAAAAAGAGGTGATAAAGAGAAGAAAGGGAGAAGAGGCTGATGAATAGAGAGACAGAGGGGAAAGAGGCTGATAAATAAAGAGAAGAGTGGAGAAAGAGGCTGATAAATAAGAGAGAGGGAAAGAGGCTGGATAAATAAAGAGAAGAGGGATAAAGAGGCCATGATAAAATGAAGAAGAAGAGGGAGAAGGAGGCTGATAAAATAGAGAGAAGGGGAAAGAGGCTGATAATAGGAGAAGAGGGGACAAGAGGCTGATTAAATAGAGGAGAAGAGGGAGAAGAACGGCTGATAAAATAAAGAGAAGAGGGAGAAGAGGCTGAATAAATAGAGAGAAGAGGAAAGAGGCTTATAAATGAAGAAAGAAGAGGCTGATAAATAAATGAGAAGAAGAAGAAGGAGGCCTGATAAATAAAGAGAAGAGGGAGACGAGCTGTAAATAAAAAGAGAAGAGGGGAGAAAGCTGATAAATGAAGAAGAGGCTGATAATAAAAAGAAGAAGACAGAAGAGGCTGATAAATAAAAAGAAGAGTGGAGAGAGGCTGATAAATAAAAGAGAAGATGGTGTATTTAATTTAGAGCTGATAAATGAAGAGAAGAGGGAGAAAGGCTGATAAATTTTAAGAAAAGAAGGAAGGAGAATGAGGAATTGATAAATAAAGAGAAGAGGGAAAGAGGCTGATGAAATAAAAGAGAAGAGGCTGATAAATGAGAGAGAAGAGGGAGAAGAGGCTGATAAATAAAGAGAAGAGGGAGAAGAGGCTGATAAATAAAGAGAAGAGGGGAAAGAGGCTGAATAAAAGGAAAGAGAGGAGAATAGGCTATAAATAAAGAAAGACGGGGAAAGAGGCTGATAAAATAAAAGAAGAAGAGGGAAAGAGGTGATAAATGAACGAGAAGAGGGGAAAAGAGGCCTGATAAATAAAGAGAAAGAGGGAAAGAGCTGAATAAATTGAAGAGAAGAGGGGAAAGAGGCCTGAATAAATAAAGAGAAGAGGGAGAAGAGGCTGATAAATAAAGAGAAGAGGGAGAAGAGGCTGATAAATAAAGAGAAGAGGGAGAAGGGGCCTGATAATGAAGAGAAAGAGGGAGAGAGGCTAATTAAATAGAGAGAAGAGGGGAAAGAGGGCCTTTGGGGGGCGGCGGGACGTGATGAAAGGCTGAAAGAAGAAGAAGAGAGGCTGATTAATACAAGAGAAGAAGGAGAAGAAGGCTGATAGATGAGAGAAGAGGGAGAAGGGCTGATAAATGAGAGTAAGAGAGGAAAGAGGCCTGATAAATAAAGAGGAAGAGGCTGCATAAAATGAAGAGAAGAGAGGAAAGAGCCTGATAAATAAAGGAAGAGGCTGATAAATGAAGAGAGGAGGAAAGAGGCTGATAAATAAAGAGAAGAGGCTGATAAATGAAGAGAAGAGGGGAAAGAGGCTGATAAATAAAGAGAAGAGGCTGATAAATGAAGAGAAGAGGGGAAAGAGGCTTTGGGGCGGCGGGCGTGAGAAAGGCTGAAGAAGAAGTAGGCTGATAAATAAAGAGAAGAGGGAGAAAGAGGCTGATAAATGAAAAGAGAAGAGGGAGAAGAGGCTCGATAAATAAAAGAGAAGAGGGAGAAAGGAAGGCTGAATAAATAAAGAGAGAGAGGGGAAAGAGGCCTTTGGGGCGGCGGGCTTCGAGAAAGGGCTGAAGAAGAAGAAGAGAAGAGGCCTGATGAATAAAGAAGAAGAGGGAGAAAGAGGCTGATAAATAGGGAGAAGAAGGGGAAAGAGGCTGATAAAATAAGAGAAGAGGTGGGAAAAGAGACTTTGGGGCGGCGGGCGTGAGAAAGGCTGACAAGAAGAAGAAGAGGCTTGAATAAATAAAGAGAAGAAGGGGAAAGAGGCTGATAAATTAAAGAGAAGAGGCCTGATAGTGAAGAGAAAGAGAGGAAAAGAGGCTGATAAATAAAAGAGAAGAGGAGAAGAAGGGCTATAATAAAGAAGAAGAGGGAGAAGAGGCTGAATAAATAAAAGAGAAGAGGGAGAAGAGGCCTGATAAATAAAGAGAAAGAGGGAGAAAGAGGCCTGATAAATGAAGAGAAAGGGAGAAGAGGCTGATAAATAAAGAGAAGAAAAGAAGAGGCTGAAATAAAGTAAAGAGAAGAGGGAGAAGAGGCTGATAAATAAAAGAGAGAGGAGAAGAGGCTGATAAATAAAGAGAAGAGGGAGAAGAGGCTGATAAATAAAGAGAAGAGGGAGAAGAGGCTGATTAATAAAGAAAAGAAGAGGGAAGAAGATGCGTTGAATAAAATGAAGAGAAAAGGGAGAAAGAGGCTATAAAGTAAAGAGAAGAGAGGAAAAGAAGGCTGATAAATAAAAGAGAAGAGGCTGATAAATGAGAGAAGAGGGGAAAAGAGGCTTTTGGGGCGGCGGGCGTGAGAAAGGCATGAAGAAGAAGAAGAGCTAACGAAGAAAGAAGAAGGGAAAGAGGCTTGATTAAATAAAGAGAAGAGGGAGAAGAAGGCTGATTAAATGAAGAGAATAGAGGAAAAGAGGCTGATAAATGAAGAGAAGAGGGAGAAGAAGGCTGATAAATAGAGAGAAGAGGGAGAAGAGGCTGATAAATAAAGAGAAGAGGGAGAAGAGGCTGATAAATAAAGAGAAGAGGGAGAAGAGGCTGAATAAATATAAGAGAAGAGGGAGAAGAGGCTGAATAAAATAAAGAAGAAGAGGAAGAAAAGAGGCCTGATAAATAAAGAGAAGAGGGAGAAGAGGATGATAAAATAGAGAGAAGAGGAGAAGAGGCTGATAAATAAAAGAGAAGAGGGAGAAGAGGCTGTAATATAAGAGAAGAGGCTGATAAATAAAGAGATAGAGTGATAAGAAACGCTGATAAATAATCGAGAAGAGGGGAAAAGGAAGGCTGATATATAGAGACGAAGAGGGAAAGAGGCTGATAATAAAGAGAAGAGGGAGAAAGAGAGGCTAATAAATAAAGAGAAGAGGGAGAAGAGGCGATGAAATATAAGAAGAAGAGGGGAAAAGGGCTGATAAATAGACGAGAAGTGGAAGAAGAGGCTGATAAATAAAGAGAAGAAGGAAAAGAGGCTGATGAATAAAGAGAAGAGGGAGAAGAGCTGATAAATAAAGAGAAGTAAGGAGAAAGGCTGATAGATAGAGAGAAGAGGGAGAAGAGCGAATAAGTAAAGAGAAGAAGGGAGGAAGAGGCCTGATAAATAGAGAGGAGGGGGAAAAAGAGGTCTGATATATATAGAGAGAAGAGGGAAAGAGGCTGATAAAATAAAGAGAAGCAGGGAGAAGAGGCTGATATAAAGAGAAGAGGGAAAAGGAGGCCTGATAAATAAGAAGAAGAGGGAGAAGAGCTTTGATGAATAAGAGAAGAGAGAAAGAGGCTGATAGATAGAGAGAAGAGGGAGAAGAAGGCTGAATAAGTAAAGAGAATAGGAGAAAGGCTGAATAAATAGAGAGAAGAGGGAAAGAGGCTGATTATATAGAGGAGAAGAGGGGAAAGAGGCGATAAATAAGAGAAGAGGGAGAAGGAGGCTGATAAATAAAGAGAAGAGGGAGAAGAGGCTGATAAAATAAAGAGAAGAGGGAAAGAAGAGGCTGATAAGTAAAGAGAAGAGGGATGAAGAGGCTGAATAAGATAGAGAGAAAGAGGGGAAAGAGGCTGATATATAGAGAGAAGAAGGGGAAAGAGGCTGAATAAAATAAAGAGGAAGAGGAGAAGAGGCTGATGAATAAAGAGAAAGAGGGAGAAGAGGCTGAATAAGTAAAAGAAAGAAGGGAGAAGAGGCTGAATAAATAGAGAGAAGAGGGAGAAAAAGGCTGATAAAAATAAAGAGAAGAGGGAGAAAGAGGCCTGATAAGTAAAGAGAAGAGGGAGAAGAGGTGAAATAAATAAAAGAGATAGAGGGGAGAAAGAGGCTGAATAAATAAAGAGAAAGAGGGAGAAAGGCTGATAAGTAAAGAGAAAGGGGAGAAGAGGCTGATAAATAGAGAGAAAGGGGAAGAGAGGCTGATAAATAAAGAGAAGAGGGAGAAAGAGGCTGATGAATAAAGAGAAAGAGGGAGAAGAGGCCTGATAATAAAGAGAAGTAGGGAGAACGAGGATGATAAAATAAAGAGAAGAGGGAGAAGAGGATATAAATAGAGAGAAAGAGGAGAAGAGGCTGATAAATATAAGAGAAGAGGGAGAAGAGGCTGATAAATAAAGAGAGAAGAGGCTGAATAAATAAGAGAAGAGTGATAAGAAGGCTGATAAATAAAAAGAAGAGGAAGAAGAGGCTGATAAATAAGAGAAGAGCTGATTAAAATAAAGAGAAGAGTGATAAGAGGCTGATAAATAAAAAAGTAAGAGGGAGAAAGAGGCTGATAAATGAAGAGAAAGAGGGAGAAGAGGCTTATTAAATAAAAGAAGAAGATAGGAGAAGAGCTAAATAAATAACATAGAGAGAGGGAGAAGAGGCTGATGAATAAAGAGAAGAGGGAAAGAGGCTGATAAATAGAGGAAGAGGGAGAAGAGGCTGATAAATAAAGAGAAGAAGGAAAAGAGGCCTGATGAATAAAGAAACAGGGAGAGAGGCTGATAAATATAAGAGAAGAGGGAGAAAAGAGGCTGGATAAATAAGAGAAGAGGGAGAAGAGGCTGAATAAGTAAAAGAGAAGAAGGAGAAAGAGGCTGAATAATAAAGAGAAGAGGGGAAGAGCTGATGAATAAAGAGAAGAGAGAAAAGAGGCATGGATAGATAGAGAGACAGAGGGAGAAGAGACTGATAAATGAAGAGAAGGAGGGAGAAAGAGGCTGATAAATAAAGAGAAGAGGGAAGGAAGAGGCTGATAAGTAAAGAGGAAGAGGGAAGAGAGGCTGATTAATAGAGAGAAGAGGGGAAAGATGGCTTGATAATATAGAGAGTAAGAGGGGAAAAGAGGCTGATAAATAAAGAGAAGAGGGAGAAGAGCTGAATGAATAAAGAGAAGAGGGAGAAGAGCCTGATAAATAAAGAGAAGAGGAGAAGAGCTTGATTGAAAAGAGAAGAGAAGGAAAGAGGCTGATAGAATAGAGAGAAGAGGGAGAAGAGCTGGATAAAATGAAGAGAAGAGGGAGAAGAGGCTGATAAATAAAGAGAAGAGGGAGAAGAGGCTGATAAATAAAGAGAGAGGAAAGAGGCTGATACAATAGAGAGAAGAGGGGAAAGGAAGGCTGATATATAGAGAGAAGAGGGGAAAAGAGGCTGATAAATAAAAGGAGAAAAGGGAGAAGAGGACTGAATGAATAAGAGAAGAGGAGAAGAGGCTGATAAATAAAAGAGAAGAGGGAGAAGAAGGCTGATAAATAAGAGCAAGAGGGAGAAGAGGCCTGATAATAAAGAGAAGAGGGGAAAGAAGATGGCTGGATAAATAAAAGAAAATGAGGGAGAAGAGCTGATTGAATAAAGAGAAGAGAGGAAAGAGGCTGATAAATAAAGAGAAGAGGAGAAGAAGGCTGATAAATGAAGAAAGAGGGGAAAAGAGGCTGATAAATAAGAGAAGAAGAAGAAGAGCTGATAAATGGAAGAGAAGAGAGAAAGAAGGCTGAAATAAAATAAAGGAGAGGCTGATAAAATGAAGAGAAGTAGGGGGAAAGAGGCTTTGGGGCGGCGGCGTGAGATAAGGCTGAATAATCAAACAACTGGAAGGAGAAGCCCAAAAGCATCACCGATCCCTCGAACCTGTGGGCGGGCTTGGCGGTGTTGTTTGTGCTTTCGGTTCTTCGCTCCTCTCGCCTCTTCCTTCTTTATTCTCTTGCCTCTTCCTCTTATCTTCTTGCCTCTTCCTCTTTATTCCTCTCGCCTATTCATCTTTATTCCTCTTCCTCTTCATTCTATTATTTCTCTTCCTCTTCCTCTTTTATTCCTTTTGCCTATTCATCTTTTTTCCTCTCGCCTCTTCCTCTTTATTCCTCTTGCCTCTACCTCTTTTTTCCTATTCCCTCTTTATTCTCTCGCCTCTTCTCTTTATTAATTCTTGTCTCTTCCCTCTTTATTCCTCTGCCTTTCGTCTTCCTTTTGTCTTTCTTCGTTCTCTCTTCTCTCTTGCATTGTTCTTGTCTCGCCCTTCCTTTTGGTCTTTCTCGCCTCTTCCTCTTTCCAGTCCTCTGGCTTTCCTCTTCCTTTTGTCCTTTCTCGTCTCTCCTCTTCTTTTGCATCCTCTGCCTCATCTCTTTCCTTCCATTCCCTTTATTTCTCTCGCCTCTCCTCTTTTTATTCCTCTTGACTCCACTTCTTCCCTTCAATTCCTTTTTTCTCTTGTCTCTCCTCTTCTTTTATCCTCTGCCTTTCCCTCATCCCAATTCTTTCATCTCGCCTCTCCCTCTTTCCTTTTATCCTCTCCTCTCTCCTCTCTCTCCCTCATCCCTCTCGTCCCTCAATTCCCTCCTATTCCTCTCGTTTCTTCCACTTCCCTTTTTATTCCTCTCGTCCTCTCCTCCTCCATATTCCTCTCGCTTCTCCGTTTCCCCTTATCCCTCTCGCCTCTCCTCTTCCCTTCCATTCTTCGCGTTTCACCACTTCCCCTTTATACCCCTCGCCTCTCCTTCCCTCTATTCCTCCCCGTTATGGTGCTCGGTCCTTAATGTATGGGCGTGGGTAACCGGTTATTGTATTTTCCCTTTTTTTTACCTCCCTCTTTCGGTAGAGGAGGGTGATGCAACCAGTATACTAGTTACCCGTATACTAGAGCAGAAGCACAGTTTGCAGTAAGTATGAATAATAGTTGCAGAACAGCAATGATAAACAGCATACTAGTGATGGTAGCAGTTATAGCCAGTAACAGTATATCTAGTAACGTATACTAGTGCAGAACGCAGTGTAGCAGTAGTATGAAAATAATTGCAGAAGCAGCAATGATAACAGTATGCTAGTTGATGGTAGCAGTATACTAAAGGAGCAGAAGCAGCAGTACGCAGCAAGTAATGAATGAATAATTGCAGAAGCAGCAGTGATAACAGTAATAACTATTGATGCAACAGTAAATACTAGTAACCGATACTAGGAGCAAGAAGCAAGTGGTAGCAGTAGTATGAATAATAATTGCAGAAGCAGCAATGATAACAGTATACTAGTGATTGTTAAACAGCATACTAGTAACAGTATATATAGTAGCAGTGGTATGAATATATAATTGCAGAAGCAGCAATGATAACAGTATACTAGTGATGGTAACAGTATACTAGTAGCAAAAGCATAGATAGCAGTAGAAATTATTAGGGGGCAGTATTAGCATTGTTTATAGTGTTTTTGGTTTAGATAATGGTAATCACTATGGTAGTGGTAATTATAGTACCAATAGTATATATATCATCATTTTTTATCATTAATCATTATTAATGTTGTTTTCATCACTATCATTACCAATCATTATTTTCCACTATTTTTTTTCCTTTATAAATCACTGTTATGACTATTATTACTATCACTGATATTATTACCATCGTTATTATTTACCATTATTATCAGAACCTTTCTCACTGTTATTATCACTGTCATTATCATAATGCCAACAGCGAGAATAATAACAATATTAAACAGTAGTTCACTCTCACCAACCATCTTTAGCAATGGCTCTCTGATTAGCATTATCTTCGTG
>NW_020871968.1:0-27500 GCF_003789085.1 Penaeus vannamei
AGGAGAGAGAGAACGAGAGAGAGAAGAGAGAGAGAAGAGAGAGACGAGAGAGAGAGGGGGAGACGAAGGGAGAGAGAGAGAGAGAGGTGAGAGAGAGGAGAGAGAGAAAGAGGATGAGAGAGAGAGAGGAGAGAGAGAGAGAGAGAGGGAGAGAGAGAGAGAGAGAGAGAGAGGAGAGAGGAGAGAGAGAAGAGAGAGAGAGAGAGAGAGAGAGAGAAGAGAGAGAGAGAGAGAGAGACAGAGAGAGAGAAGAGAGAGAGAGAGAGAGAGAGAGGGGGGGTGGGGGGTGGGAGAGGGGAGAAAGAGAGGGCAAACAGACAGACAGACTTTGACTTAGACAAGTTTATGGAGACAAAGGCTTACAAATCTTAAAAAGGATTGAGGTAACGTTGACTTTCCTCGCCCAGGGACCGCCAGCCTCCTCGCGTGTCGTGGCGGGTCGTATCTCCCAAGTGTGATTTTTTTCGGAGACGAGGTGTAACTTGGTTGGTCGTCGTGGTCGAGGCCGTCGTCTTCTTCCTCGTCGTCTTTTTCTTCGTTTTCCTCTTCGTCTTCGTCTACGTCTTCGCCTCCTCTGAAGCCTCTTTCACCTGCTTTCTTCGTTGTCTTCTTTACATTATGTCTCCATGCATTCTCTGTTATCTTTTCTGTTTTCATTTTTTTCTTTTTTTATTATATACATCCTCTGTTGTGTGTGTGTTTTTTTTTTTTAATATATGCATTTTCTGTTGTCTTTGATTTTTTCAGTTTGGTTGATATTTGGCTGGCGATTGCTATATTTGTAGGATTATTGCTTTGTTTGGTATATTTAGATCAAACAAAATACAAGTTGAAGTAGAAATGTATGGAAAGTGTGATGGCTAATATACCCGCACCTGTCATTTCTCATTTTCTGTCCCCTCCCTAATCCCTCCTTCACACAGACACTCCTTCTCTTTTGTCCCTCTTCTCCCACTCTCCGTCTCTCCTTCCATTTCTTCCTCCCCTTCCACACTCCGTCTCTCTCCATTTCTTCCTCTCCTTCCACTCTCCGTCTCTCTTCCATTTCTTCCTCTCCTTCCACTCTCCGTCTCTCCTTCCATTTCTTCCTCTCCATCCACTTCTTCCATTTCTTCCTCTCCTTCCACTCTCCGTCTCGCCTTCCATTTTTTCCTCTCCATCCACTTCCTCCATTTCTCCCTCTCCTTCCATTTCTTCCTCTCCTTCATTTCTTCCTTCTCCTTCCATTTCTTCCTCTCCTTCATTTCTTCCTCTCCTTCCTTCTTCTCTCCTTCCATTTCTTCCTCTCCTTCCATTTCTTCCTCTCCTTCCATTTCTTCCACTTCTTCCATTTCTCTCCTCTCCTTCCATTTTTCCTCTCCTTCGTACGTCACGTTCGCGCATCACCGGTAGGACGTCGAGCGTTTATTTCTCCGCGAAGGCGCATCTCCTCGCTTAGGGAGAAAAGGAAGGAGGAGAGAGGAGAGGGGAAGGATAGGGGAAGGGTAGGGGAGAGGAGGGGAGGAAGAGAGAAGAAGGATAGGAGAGGGGAAGAAGAGGGGAAGGAATAGAGGGGGGAGAAGAGAGGGGGAAGGATAGGAAGGGGAGGAAGGATAGAGGAGGGGAGAAGAGAGGGGAAGGGAAAGAAAGAGGATGTATAGGAGAGGAAGGATAGGGGGGAGAGGATAGGATACGAGGAAGGATAGGAAGGGGAGAGGAGAGGATATGAGGAAGGATAGGGGGAGAGGAGAAGGATAGTAGAAGGGAGGGGAGAGGAGAGGGGAAGGATAGTGAAGGGGAGAGGAGAGGGGAAGGATAGTGAAGGGGAGAGGAGAGGAAGGAGAGGAAGGGGAGAGGGAAAGGGAATGATAGGAAGGGGAGAGGATAGGGGAAGGATAGCGAAGGGAGAGGGAGGGATAGCGAAGGGGAGGGAGAGGGAAGGAATAGGGCAGGGGGCGCGTCGTTCTTCTTCGCCGCCGCCGTCGCCGCGTCGGAGGCCCACTAAAACCCTCCCATTAAGCGAGGGTAAAAACTTGTCCGGGTGTCCGTGGCGTCGCTCGGGGCCCGCCAGCCAGCGCCAGAGTCCACCTCGGGAGATCGCGGCCGGGGTGGGTGGGGGGCGGGGTTGGGGGAAGGAGAGGGGAGGGGAGGGACTGGGACAGGGACAGGACAGGGAGAGGGAGGGAGGAAGGGGAGGGACATGGAGAGGAGGGGGCCGGGGGGTGAACTGTGGGAGGGAGGGCAGGGGTGGACTGTGGGAGGGAAGGGGAGGACGGAGAGAGAGGAGGGACATGGAGAGGAGGGGAGGAAAGGGGAGGGACATGGAGAGGGAGGGAGGAAGGGGGGGGAAGGACATGGAGAGGGAGGGGAGGAATGGGGAGGACAGGGAGAGGGGGGAAGGGGGAAGGGGACATGAGAGGGAGGGAGGACGGGGGAGGGACATGAGAGGAGGGTGGTTAGGGGGACAGTGGGAGGGTGGGAGACGATTGGGTAAGATAAGATGGGATGGAATGGGATGGAAGAAGGGAGGAGTGGATGGGATAGTCTAGTATAGGATGGGAGGGGTTAGGAAGGAACGGACAAAGGGATTAGGATGAGGACGATAGTGAGAGTAAAGAAAATAGGAAGTGAAAAAGGTAAAAGAAGGAGGGAGGGAGGGTAAAGAGGATAATGAGGATAGAACCGATGACAAGGGATAAGGAAAAAATGAGAGAGAGAGAGAGAGAGAGAGAGAGAGAGGAGAGAGATGAGAGAGAGAGAGAGAGAGAGAGAGAGAGAGAGAGAGAGAGAGGAGAGAGAATAAAAAAGGGGGAGGGTGATAGTGTGATTATACCTTAATAAGGTTAAAGCCTTTTTTAAGGGGAGGGGGGAAAGTTCAGACGAAAAATGAAAGGGAGAGAGAGAGAGGAGAGAGATAAAACAACGGGTCTCGATAGCTCATCCCAAAGAGATTCCCCGAAGTTGGAAACACTCGTGAGTGTCTCGTGGGAAATTAGGAAACTCGAATAAAAAAAACTCCTGTCAGATGGAAGGAGGAGGGGAGAGGGGAGGGAGAGGAGGAAGGAGGCGGAGGGTGGAGAGAAGAGAGGAGAGGAGAGGAGGGGAGGCGAGGAAGGGGGGAGGAGTTGAGGGCGAGAGAAGGGGAGGGGAGGAGTTGAGGCGAGGGGAAGGGGAAGGGAGGAGGGAAAAGGGGGAGAGGAGGCGGAGGAAGAGAGGGGAGAGGAGAGGAGGGGAAGGAGGTGGAGGTCGTTTCCTTCTCTCCTGTCTTCATGTCTCCTGAGGGAAGGATATTTCGGGGCGAAGGAAGCAAGAGGAGAGGGAAATTAGGAACAGGTGAGCGAAGGGAAATTAGGGAGGGAGAGGGAGGGGCCCTTGGGTAGGGGGGAGTTGGAGCGGAACATGAGGAGCTGGGCGTGGTGGGTAGTGGCTGTTGTTGTTATCCTTATCTTGAAAGACGGAGGTAAATAAGGTGTTAGGGGAGGCCATAGGAGAGTGGGAATGGACGGGGGGGGGGATACGGAGGACGAGGAGGTGGACAGATGCGCAGAGGATAAACACGGGGGAGGCAAGGGAGAAGGAATGAAAAAGGAACTAGCACCAACAACAATAACAACAGCAAAATCATCGAAAGAATAAGGAATAAAAAAAGAAAAGATGCACTGAATCGAAGGAGGAAGAAGAGTAGGGGGGAAGGAGCGAAGGAGGCAGGAGGAGAGAGCAAGGCGAGACGGACAACAGTTCAAATCATCGAAAGAGTAAGTGAAGTAAAAAGAAAAGATGCATTGAATCGAAAGGAGAGGAGGAGCGGGGGAGGAGCAAGGCGAGAGGACAACAGTTCAAATCATCGAAAGAGTGAAGTGAATAAAAAAAAAAGAGATGCACTGAATCGAAAGGAAGAGGAGGAGGCGGGGAGAGAGCAAGGCGAGACGGACAACAGTTCGCACGGGAGCGACGGGAAGGAGGATGGTTAGCGGAGATTATGCAGCATTAAAACTTTGGCCCGAGACAAGCTTCGCGTCGGGCCGAGGTGGTGCGGCAACAGCGTCATTTAAATGCGTGTAGCAACTTTGGTTTTAAGTGGCCCGGAGAAGTTTCCGGAAATGATGCTCGCGAGAAATGATGCTCGGGAGAGAAAGAGAGGGGGAGAGGAGGAGGGGAGAGGGGGGGGAGTGGAGAGGGCTTAAGTGAAAGCATCTTGTTTTGAAGAAGCTTTGAAGGGGGGGAGGAGGAGAGGGAGGGGGGGGGAAGGGAGGGACTACACACCTTCCATTCACGGGCCTGCTGGGCTTTTTTTTTTTTCGCTTCTCTTTCTGTTCTGGTAATTGGGTTGCTTATTATAAAGCCTGGGAAGCTGCCGTGGAAATATGACATGCATAAAAATATGGAGAATTTTAATTATATATATATATATATATTTATATATATATATATATATATATATATATATATATATATATATATATGTGTGTGTGTGTGTGTGTGTGTGTGTGTGTGTGTGTGTGTATTTTTTGATAATTGCCTAGACAAAATTTAAGTAGTCAATTAAAATGTAATAAGAAAGAGGAAAATGACGAAAAGACAAATACAATAGGGAAACGGGGAGTGAAGTTTAGATACAAAGAAATGTCTCAAGCGTGTCCATATTAATAAGTGGTCTCTATCTTCATGTCTGTCTCCCAGGTCCTGTCTGTCTGTCAGTCAGTCCAGCGGGCCGATTACAATTATGGACGTCTCCTTGTCTGTCTTTCCGTCCGTCGTGATTATCAACCTCTCTCCGTCTGGCTTCCGAAGTATCTGCTTATGTGAATACGTACGTCTGCCTGCTTGTGTGCGTCCGTCCGTGTGCGTCTGCCTGCTTGTGTGCGTCCGTTCGTGTGCGCGCGGGCGAGTAACACAGGGTGCGAGAGCGTGTACTTGAGATCGGAGGCAGATCCTTGCGAGAAAGGGCGGGTCCTGGCCTGGTCTGGCTGGCTGGTGCGACGGCCGCCTCCCTTCCTTAAACTTAAACTACGGCGTCTCCTCTTCCTCCTCCTCTTTCTTCTTTCTGCTTGTTGTTATTCCTTTTTCTTTTTTTTTCTCTTTTTTTCTTCTTCTCTCCTTCTCCCTCATTCCCCTCCCTTCTCCCTCCTCCTCCTCCTCCTCCCTCCTCTCCCTCCCTCCTCCTTCCTCCTCCCCTCCTCCCCTGCTCCTCCCTCTCCTCCTGGTACGGATAGCGGCTTCTTCGTGCAATTATCCATGTTTTGTTTAGTTCCTGTCTTCCTTGCAACTTGCTTTTCTCTCCCACTTTCGACGTCATGCAAGGCGGGAAGGATTTGGAAGGGAATATAGTCATTATGGCCTTTACGTATCTATTTGTATATGTTTATGTATGTGTGTGTGTGCGTATATATGTATGCACGTATATATATATTTGCGTATGTAACGTACGTATATTCGTATGTGAGAAGGAGAGGAAAGAGACGACGGTCCCCTTGTGGCTTGGAGGGAAAATCCTGCAGGTGGGTTTAGCGGCGTGCGGCAGCGGGGAGCGGAGGGCGAGGAGCGTCCGAGGTTATTCCCAAATACGGAGGCGAGTGGCCGCTGGACTAGGCCCACTCGCGTCGCGCCTCGCCTCGCTCGGACAAGGGGGGCGAGAGGGGGAGGAAATGGGGGAAGGGGAAGAAGGGGAGGGGAAAGTGGAAAGGGGAAAAAGGGGAGGAAAAGGGGAAAGGGGAAAAGGGGAGGAGGGGGAGGAGAGGAGGAAGGGGGGAAGAGGAAGGGGAGGAGGAAGGGAGAAGGGGAAAGGAGAGGAGGAAGGGGAGGGAGAAATGGGAGAAGGGGAAGGAGGAAAAATTGAGGGAAATGGCCTTATCCCTCCCTCCTCTCTCCCCGAGTCCTCCTTCAGGTACATAACCCATTAGGCCCAAGGGGAAAGCAGAGCGAGTGATTGGTGTTCCCTGAATCGGCCGGGGAGATTGGGTATTGATTTCCGCCGACCGCTGGCATCACGGGCATGAGGCGATGGGGGTAAAGGGCAGCGGGTAATGGGGTTTAGGGCTGATTAGGGGAGGTAGGGAAGCTGTAATGTGGAGGAGGGAGGAGAGGGAGAAGAAGAGGGAGTAGGAGATGGAGAAGGAGAAGAGGGAGAAGGAGAGAGAGGGAGAGGGAAGGGAGAGAGGAGGGGGAGAGGGAGTGGAATGGTGAGCGAGAGTTGGAGAGGGAGAGAGGGAGGGGGGGTAGAAAGACTGGATCATTTTTTTGCTTGTTTCTCAGGTTCGATGAGTCATGTGTGTATTTTTGGATCGAGATTTCCTGAAGACGGCCCTGCATTTGTACCTGTTTTTTTTTTCTTCTTTTTTTCTTCTTTCTTTTTTCGTAGCATCGTCCTTTGTCTTTTATCATCGTCATCTTCCAATCTTGATCATGGGACAGATACTTGTGTATCCTTATGCTTATTTATCTTTATGCTAATCTCTCTATCTGTCGTTCTCTATGTATTATGTTCTTCCCCACCTTGATTATATTCTTTTTTTTTATCGGAGGTTGATAATCGAAATCGTCCGTTCGTTTGTTATCGGCGGGTTTTCGAGAATGGAGAACGCACCGGCGCATTCGGACCGGCTTTGGGACAGCGGCTGGTGTTAAAATATGCGCACTTGTTGTCTCGGGTCCCCTCCTTTTCTCCCTCCCCTTTCCCCCTGTCTTTTGCCCTCCAGTTCTCCGTCCCTATACCCTGGCCTTTCCTTGTCCTCTTCTTCCAGCCATCCCTCCCCTTTTCTCCCCTTTTTACCTTATCGTTTCTTTCTTCCTCTTCCCTTATCCTTTTTCCCCCTTCCCTTATCTTTCTTCCCCTTTCCCTTATCGTTTCTTCTTCTCTCCCCTTTCCCCTTGTCCTTTCTTCTTCCTCCTCTCCTTTCCCTTTATCCTTTGGCCTCATCGCACCCTCTTCCCCTTTCCGTGGTCCTCTCCTCACCCTCCCTGTCGGTCCCCTATTCCCCTTCTCCTTTCCCCAAATCCCTTCCTTGCTTCTCTCTTTCTCTCCTTTCTCTTCCTCCCCGTTCATTCCCTTCTCCTTCCTCACTCCCTCACGCCTTCCTCCCCTTGCAAACAATGCTTGCAGAGGTGTAAGCGATGTGTGTGTGTGCGTGTGCGTGTTCAAACAAACAGAAAATTTGCGGACGAGTTTGTTGCGAAGGCAGAAAGGGGTCGTGCACCTTGCTTGCTTGCTTGCTTGCTTGCTTGACGTGAATTTTGTAAGGGAGATCTGGGAGCGGCTGATTCGTTCAGGTTGGGTGAAGAGAGGGAGGGGAGATGGGAGAGAGGGTGAGGGAGGGAGGGGGAGGGAGGGGAAAGAGGGAAGAGCAATGAAAGGAAAGGAGGGAGACGTATAAGGACTGGCTTTATTATGTGTACCTGTTTTGTTATTTCATTTTTTATTTTATACGTATTCGTTGACTTTTATTTTTTTCTTTCCGTCGTTTCTTCGCTATTTCCTTATCTTTTTCTTTTTGTTTCCTGCTCTGTATCCTTTTCTTCCTTTCCTACTACTACTAAACTACTCTCCTCCTTTTTTTTTTTTCCCCCTTCCCTTCTTATGCTTTTTCCTTCCTCCTCCTCTCCTCCTCCTCCTCCTCCTCCTCCTCCTCCCTCCTCTCTCCTCCTCCTCCTCCTCCTCCTCCTCCCTCTCCTCTCCCTCTTCTTTCCTCCCTCTCTCCTCTCTTTTGTTTACTATCCAGAGAGGTCATTTTTAACTGGTCGTGTTTCCCTCGCCATTCACGCTATTCTTTCCTTTCTTTCTTTTCTTAGTGTTGACTTACAACAAAAAGAAGAAGAAGAAAAAAAAACGAAATTTGTATAATCTACGAGGTTTGGGGATTACGTCATGGCTGTGTCTTGCGTCGGGCAGATAGATGTCCGTGTTGGGTCGACTCCGCGTTGCCTCAGCGTCGGGCAGGTGTTACGTTGCGGTCGTACAGGTGTTACGTTTTGGTCGAATCTGTGACGCTGATGTCGAGTGGGTGTTGCACTTGCTGGGAGCTGGTGTTACGTCGAACGCGGGTGTTGCGTTTGTGCTTGTAAAAGGTGTTCGTCGGGCGCCCCTCAGGTGTTTGCTTTTTAAGGCCGAATAGGTGTTGCTGCGTCTTGTCCGGGTGGTTGTTGACCCGGCGTGTTCCATTCCGAGTCTGTGGGTGCCGGCTTGTGTTTTCCGTATCCGACCTTTGGTGAGATTTTGGCGACGAGAATCCTCCCCAATCCTCCCTCCAACCTCCTTCCTCGCTCGTCCCCCTTCCTTCTTCTCCTCGTTTCTCTTCCACTTCCCTTCCTCTCCTCCTCTGTTCCCCTCTCCTCCCAGCTCCCTCTCGTCCCCACCCCTCCCTCCCTCCCTCGAGTCTCTCGTCCCTTCCCTTCTCTCGTCTTCTTTTCACTTCCCTTCCTCTCCGTCCTCCTGTCTTCCTTCCTGTCCTCTCCCCCTCCTTCCTTCGTTCTCCCTCTCTCCCCGCTCTCTCTCCTCTCCCCTCCACCTCCTTTTCCCCATCCTCCTGCAAATGCTCGACTTGCTGCCATTAATGATTTTTGTTGCAAGATTACTGTGTGACTCTGGTGCTCGCGGAGATTAGGTCTGATTTCGGTTCAGGAGAAAGAGGGAGGGAGGAGGGAGGGAGGGAGGGAGGGAGGGAGGGAGGGGGAGGGAAGAGGGAGGGGAGGGAGGGGGAGGGAGGGAAGGGAGGGGAGGGAGGGGAGGGGGGGGAGGGGAGGTGAAGGAAGGAAGGAAGGTAAGTGATAATCGTTTTGAACTTGTTTGGGTGTGGGTGTGTGATGGGGCGGGCATTGGCTTCTGTGCTTTGATTGGGAGTGTGGACCTTGTGTTGTTATTTGTTGTCATTTGTTTTTGTTGCTGTTATTATTATTATTTATTATTATTATTATTATTATTATTATTATTATTTTATTATTATTATTATTATTATTATATAATTATTAGTCATTGTTATTATTATTGTTATTGTTATTATTGTGTTTTTGCTATTATTGTGTCAGTTTTCTTCTCCTTTCGTGTTTCGATTCGCCCGGCTTTCCGACTGGGCGAGAGGTGGTCGCCGTGGCACGGGATGCCGAGAATGCCCCGGGGATATCGCGCCAGATTCAGACGTTGCGGTGGCGACGTTGATCTCGGCGGCAGGTGCATGCGTGGATTAGGGGGGGGGTAGGGGGGAGGATTGGGATGGGGGGTTGGGGGGGTGGATTGGGATTTGGGGTTAGGGGGGGGGAAGGTTGAAAGCAGGTACGAGGATCCCCGTCCCCCTTTATCACTTTTTCTCTTCTTTCTCTTCTCTCTCTTTCTCTTTCTCCCCCTCTCTTCTCTTCCCCTCCTCTCCTCTCCTTTTCTCCCCCTCCCCTCCCCAAACTTTTGTGTTCATGTTGGGGATTAGGGGGGGGGGTAGGAGCAGGGAGAGGGGGTTTTTTTGGGTATCGTTGGGGTGCGTCTTGGACATGTGATGCTGATGTTGGTGAGGTATTAGCGAAGGAAAAAAAAAAAAATAGAACGTGTTCGTGTGCTTTTGCCGGACTGGGCAAGGGGCGAGTTGTGTAAGTTCAAGGGGTTCGAGGTGGCGTGTGGGCGGAGTGTGTCATGATCACAGTTAGGCGCCAGCGAGATCCGCCGCCCGATCTTGGTCACACTTTCACTCGCGGGCGTCCCTTTCCTGTCCTGTCGCCCCTCCCCTCCTCTCTCCCTCCCTCCCTCTTTGTTTCCCTCTCCCTTTTCCATTCCCTTTTGCCTTGCTCTTCTCTCATTCCTTAGCCCTTTTATTCTCTCCTTGCATTTCTCCGTATCTTTTTTCCTCTCTCGTTTCCCTCTCCCTTCTCCCTTCCGTTTTGCCTTACTCTTCTCTCACTTCTTTATCCTTTTCTTCTCCCCCCTCCTTTTCTCATATACCTTTCCTTTTCCTTTTCCTTTCCCTCCTCTTCCTAATTCTTTTCCACCTCTTTCCGTCCTCTTCTCCCGGTTCTTTATCCACTTCCTCCTATCCATGTACGTGACGCGGTGACACTATCATCTGCATGTGATGTGATGGGGGGGGGGGGGGGGGGGGGGAATCTTTTCCTCTTCCCCGCGTCCCCGAGACGGAATTCGAATAGGGGGAAAGGACTTGCGTGGGGGGGGGCGTTCCGAGCGACTTTGTCTTCCTGTTGCTCTTTCTTTTCTTCTTTTTTCTCTCTCTTTCTCTCTTTCTCCTCTCTCTCTTCTCTCTCCCTCTCCCTCTCCCTCTCCTCTCTCTTTCCTTCTTCTCCTTCTCCTTCTCCTTCTCTTTCCTTCTCTCCTTCTCCTTCTCTCCTCTCCCCTCTTCCCCTCTCCCCCTCCTACAAAGTAAAGGCATTTCAATGTTCGTCCTGGAACTTCCGCTAGAGGATTCCCCTCCCCACATGCCCATCCTCCTTCTTCTCTCCTCCTCCTAGTACTAGGAAGATTCACGCCCACTTCGGCTATGATGACTCAACACCCACGTGGTTAGTTCCTCGGAGATTCCCCCTCCTCCCTCTACTCTCCTCTCCTCTTCTCTCCCCCCTCTCTACTCTTCCCCTCCCCTCTATCTCACTCTCCTCACCCTACTCTACTCTCCACTGTCCTCCCCTTCCCTCCCCTCTTTCTCCCCCCCCTTTCCCTTGTCCCTCCCCCCTTGCCCTTGCCCCTTGCCCCTTTCCCTCTCCCTCGCTGCCCCAACGTGCTGCCCAGCTCTCCTTTGTGTTTGGATTCTGGTCATGTGTTGTGCCCTCTTGCTGAAGCCTCGCTACTGGAAGAAACTTAATTGAAGCGGAATCCGACGCCCGGGTTTGCGTCCGCGGCTTCCCCTTCGGCTGCTGGGTTTGTTTGTGGTATAAATATGCATGCGGGCGTGCGTGTCCATTTTTCCCCCTCGGGTGGATTTGTGGGGGCTTTGCAGGTCCCTCTTTTTAGAGTAGGTCAGCGTCTTCCAGGAAACCAGTTTGCGGGGAGCCTGGTGTTACTGTTGCGCTTCTCTCGCGGGTTGAACGCCCCCTCTCCCCTTTATGCCCCCCCCTCTCTCTTCCCTCTTTTACCCTCTCTCCTCCTCTTCTCCTCTTCCCCCCTCTCTCTCTCTACCTCTTCCCCCCTCCTCTCTCCTCTCCCTCTCTCTCCCTCTCCCTCTTCCCCCCTCTCTCTCCCTTCCCCTCTCCCCCCTCTTCCCCTCTCTCTCCCTTCCCCCTCTTCCTCTCCCTCCCCTCTCCCTCTCCCTCCCTCCCTCTCTCCTCCCTCTCTCTCCCCCTCCACTCCCCGCCCATATCGTCATTCGTAACCCCAAGACCTCACCGCGCCCGCCCGTCTGCACTTTCGGGGTTAGCTCGGCCGCCGCGTTCAAGAGCGGGGTTGGTGCGGGAGGTTTTGCTCCAGTTTGTTCCATCTTTTTTTTTTCGTTTCTTGTCTTTTTTTCTCCTTTTGCTCCTTTTCTTCTTTCTCCTCCTCCTACTACTTCTCTTCCTTCACTCCTGTTTCTGCGGCTTCTGGTCTTGCTGGTGGCTGTGAGATTCCCCTTTTTGAGTGGGAGCCTAACCCCCCTCCTCCCTCTCTCCTCTTTCTCCCTCCCTCCCTCCCTCCCTCTCTCTCTCCATCATCTCCCTCTGGAATATATATTTCCAGCTACTTCTTTCTTTCCTCTCCAACCTCTCCATCTGTCTGTCTGTCTCTCGCCCTTTTCACCCTTTCCCTCTCACTCCGGATGGCCGTCGTCTCGCGGAATGACGGCGGGCAAGCAGGCAGACGGACGGCCGTTGACAGCTGGTGCGTCCTTGGCCTGGATGCGCTTATCTGTCGCCATCTGTCGCCATCTGTCGCCACCTGCCGCTTGGTCTCGCTCGCCGCCGCCGCCACCGGGATTCGCGGGGGGATTGGCGTGGCACCGATAGGCCTTGACTTTGTTTACCGACGAGGCCTGTTGGGGCTTGGGTATGGGGGGAGGGGAAGGGGAAGGGGGAGGGGGGGGGAGGGGGAGGGGGAGGGGGGTTGGGGGTGAGAGGGTAGGGTTGTGTCTTGCCCTTCGCTGACGTCGTCTCTCTCCTCTCCTCTCCCCATCCCTCTACCCTTTCACTCCCTTTTCTTCTCTATTTTCTCCTATCTCCTCCTGTACACTCCTCTCCTCTCTTCTCCTCTACTCATCTTTTCCTATCCCCTCCTCTCTCCTCCTCTACACCCTCCCTTCCCCCTCCCCTCCTCTCTCTCGCGGCCTTGGCATAGTTGTTCTTCCTGCATTTGTAGGTCCGTTTGAGGGAGGACAACTATGGGGTATGGGGAGAAGGTGTGAGAGAGGGGAGGAGGGAGGGAGGGGGAAATAGAAATGAAAAAGAAAGAAAGAAGTGAAGGGATAAAGAAGTAATAAAGAAAATGTAGAGAAGGAAGGAAGAAGAAGAGAAGAAAGAAAGAAAAAAGGAAAGAGAATGTAGAGAATGTGCATATGCGCGAGTGCATGTGTGTGTGTGTGTGGTAATAATAATGTTATTTGGACGAACCTTTCCTCCCTTCTTGGTAGCTAAGCGCGCCCTCGTAACCTCTTTAACACGTCATTCCTCGCGATTGCCGTTTAATCAACGCTCCTCCTCCCCTTCCCTCCCCCCTCCCTCCTCCCCTCCTCTCCTTCCTTCTCCCTTTTCTCCTTCCTTCTCCCTCCTTTCGCCCGCCCTTCTCCCTCCAGCCTTTCATTTTCCTCGCTTGCTCCCCGTTCTCGCTCATTTTCTCTGCTCCTCCTCCTCCTCCTCCTCCTGCCTTTCCTCTTTCGTTCCATCTTTCCTTCCTTCCTTCCTTCATCCTCATTTCTTCTGTCTCTCTCTCCTCGCTTCATCTCTCTCTCACTCTCTCTCTCTCTCTCTCTCTCTCTCTCTCTCTCTCTCTCTCTCTCTCTCTCTCTCTCTCTCTCTCTCTCTCTCTCTCTCTCTCTCTCTCTCTCTCTCTCTCTCTCTCTCTCTCTCTCTCTCTCTCTCTCTCTCTCCTCTCTCTCTCTCTCTCTCCCTCCCCCCTCTCTCTCCATCCCCTCTGTCTCTTGTTCCATTTTTTATCTCTGACTCTATTGGCATTTGGTATTTGCTTTTCGTAGCGTGTGTGTTAAAAAGGTTACGCGTTGCTATATTTAGAGTGTTTGTCATCGTCAGCTGTTCTGTGTGTATTTTATTATTACTATCATCGATGTATTTTTGTTTTGGTTGTTTTGTGTTGTTTGGCTTTGGGTTGGTTACGCCATGGGGGGGGGGGGGGAGAGGAGAGAGGGAGGGAGGGAGGGAGATGGAGATGGAGAGAGAGAGAGAGTCGAGGTTGCTTTTGCTTGAATTAACGGTCTCCCAGATCCTGTCTTCGAAACATGAATAAAAAGAGCATTCGTTTTTCGGGCAGGTGTGGGGTGTGGGGCTCGTCTGTCGGGCAGGTGGGGGGTGTGGGGAAGTGGGAATAGATAGATTTATAGATCGAGATGGGTTGATACAGATGAATTTCTCTCTCTATCTATCTATCTGTCTGTCTATATATCTATCTTTCTCTTTCTCTCTCTCTGTCTTTCTCTGTCTCTTTCTCTTTCATACACGCTCCCATCCCCTCACTGGCCGAGCGAGGACGACTCAGGTGGAGGCTCGGCAGCTCAAGGTCATGGCTGCGTCGGAATCTGCTCGTGTTGCGGTGCCGGGAAGCCGTCTCGAGGCAGGCTCCGATTGTCGTCGTCGGAGGGGGAGTTGTCAGCGTCGTCGTTCGTCGGTGTTGGCAGTTGCGGTTGTCGTTTTCGGTGGCGTCAGCGTGTTCTGGTTTTGTTTTGCTTTGTTTACGGTTTTTTTTGGTTTTGTCTTCAGTGTGGTTTGTCGGTGTTGTCAGGTGTATTTTGTTGTCGCTCTGTTGCAGTTGTTGTCACAGCGTCGTTGTCTGCGCTGTCGGTTTTATTGAATTTGTTACTGCGTTCCATTCGTCTACTTGGTACTGGTAGATTTCGATCAAGGGATTCGCGCACTTGCGTCCATACAGCGCACGCAGCCCAAGTCGATTGAAAAATAGGTTGCAGTAAAGGTTAGATTGAATCTGAGGCGAAATTGCCGAGCTAGAAAATGACACTCGCAACCCGGCGCAACCTGTCAGACGCGATCTTTCATCCATCACGCGAGGGGCAATGGATAAGGGGGCGGGATGGGTGTGAGGGGGGTTGGGGCAGGTGAGTGGGCGCGATCTCACTCACCTGGACGTCTCGGTTTGGTGTATGGTGGAAGCCCGGGAGGAGTTTCGGGCTGGGTGACGCTTGGCTCTCCTCTTTTGTGTGTGTGTGTGTGTGTCTCTTTTTTTTTTGTCTCTTTTTTGTCGTTCTCTTCTCTCTTCTTTTCTCTCTCTCTCTTTCTCTCTCTCTCTCTCTCTCTCTTTCTCTTCTCTCTCTCTCTCTCTCTCTCTCTCTCCTCTCTCTCTCTCTCTCTCTCTCTCTCTCTCTCTCTCTCTCTCTCTCTCTCTCTCTCTCTCTCTCTCTCCCCCCCCCCCCTCTCCTCCATCCGGTGGGTCTCTCGCGTGCGTTCGGACTTGTTTATTATCGATAAGCGAGTAGTAACCCCAATACCGTTACCTTGTCACCATTTCGTAGATGAATGATGGGGCGCCAGTGATTAGTCCCTCCAATCTGATCGGCTTTGGCATAATTACCGGGCATTTAGATAGTGAGGGGAAAGGAGGAGGATGGGGGGGGAGAGGAGAGAGGATGGGAGGTGGGAGGAAGAGGAGGAGATGGGGAGGTGGGGGGAGGAGGAGGATGGGAGTGGGGGAAGAGGAAGGAGGAGGAGGTGGGGGCAAGGAAATTATACTGGATGGCCGAGTTGAAGCTTCAAGCTGGGTGAGAAGAGGTTGGAGATGGGGAAGGAAGGAAGGGGGGAAAGAATGGAGAAGGAGGAAGGAAAGAGGAAGGGGAAAAAGAAGGGTAGGAGGAAGAGAGATGGGAAGAATGAAGGTAGGAGGAAAGGAAAGAAGTAGAAGAAGGAATGGTAGTAGGGAGAAAGGTAAAGGAAGAAGAAAGTTGCTAAATAGAATGGAGCAGGAGAGAAAAAGGGGGGAAAGGACATGAGCCTGAATGGAATGTGAGGGAAAGGGGGCAAAGGGATAGGAAGAGGAGAAAGAAAGAAAAAAAATGCGAGAGTGCGATTGGACGCGGGGGGGGGGGGGGCGAAAGGCAAGGAGCGGATGGGGCAGAAAAGCAAAGAAGGGAAGGAAAGAAAAGAAAATAGGAGAGAGAAGGGGACAGAATAAAAACGAAGGGAGGAGAAAAAGGGAAGTAGGAGAGATGACAAAATAAGAGCGAAGGGAAGGAAATCGCTTGTAGGAGTGAAAGGAGGGCTGCCGGATGCAAGAGAGAGTGGGATAAGGAAACGGGGGGAGGGAGGAAGAGGGAGGAAGTGGAGGGGGGATAAGGAAATGAGGTAGGGGAGGAAGAGAGGGGAGAGGGGGGGAGAGTGCCACCGTTAGCGATTGTTGCGTCACGGGCCAGGCGGTGCAGCGGGATATTGCAGGTGAGGGAGTCCGTTGCCCGTGAAAGTGCTCGCCTCCTACACTCCTGGGACCCATGCCAAGGCCGGAAAGAAAGAGGGGGGGGGGGGTACTGAAAGGGGATTAAAAGGGGAAGGGGGGGTGGGCGGGAAGGCGTGTGAAGTTGAAGCAAGCAGGTGCGGGTTTGTGGGGACGCTGGTTGGGGGAGGTGGTTTTTTCGTTTATTTATTCATTGATTTATTTTTTATTTTTTATTTTTTATTATTATTATATTTTTCGCGTTTTTGTCTCTCTCACTCTGCTTCTGTTCCCGTGGAGTTTAGCCTGTATGTGAGGGAATATCTAAGTGATCTTGCTTTTTTTCGCACAAGCAAGCTCCAAGACAAAAGAAAATCCATTACGTTGCTTTTAAAGCCCTCGGTTGCTCCCCTCTCCCCCCCCCTTCATCTCCCTCCCTCGGGCCCCTGACACGTCGGCCTAATCGCCAAGCGCACAGGTCGTTTTCTCTCCCGATTAGACCGCGCCGGCGTGGTTCGACGTCGAAGTCCGTTGGGTCGCGGCGATCGGCCCAGGGATGAGTCACTCTGCGGGTCCTTGCCTTATGCGGCCCCGGGCGCTCTCCCCGGAGTCCACATCGGGCGACCTATGGTTCGTGCCTTGCTCCACCTCCGCCTCCACGCGGCTTGTGCCTTGCTCCACCTCCGCCTCCACACGGCTTGTGCCTTGCTCCACCTCCGCCTCCACACGGATTGGCTTCATGGGTAGTTCGTGTTGCTTGCCTCGCTGCGCCCCTTTTGGTTCCCGCTTCTTTGTCGCTGGTCGTAATCCACGCGGGGGTGACCTTGTTTTCGCGTTGTTGTTGCCTCTCCCGCTCTACTTCTACCCTTTGCTTCCACTTTCGGGACTCTGCCTCCTCGTTTTTGCCTTCCTCTGGTGTCCACGTGGCACGAGCTAGTCTCCACTCCAGTGCATTGTGGAGTGGAGGATAGGTTGGTCTTCCACTTCCATTTCTTGTGTCTTTGCGGATTTTCTTGACATTATTTTTTTTTCTCTCTTCTCCGGTGTGAATGTACACTGCGCGCACACACCTTTGTGCAGTGCAGGTAAATATCCAGGTGTTGTAATGTATATGATTGGGATACGTCTAAGTTTTGTTTAGCGAAGAGTTGTGTCTCGTTGTTTTTGGCTTTCGTCGAAGCGCGAAATCGTGTCTGTGCGGTAATGTACGTCATCCTGTTCTTATATTTTTGTCCTTGATGAGAGGTTGGGGAAAGGATGATAAACTTCTGCTCTCGCACACACGCCCGCACGCCCTTGACGCCCACCTGCCCGCGGTCTGTGATTGCGGCGTTTTTTTTTTTCTCTCCTGTTTCTCCTGTTTTTCTTTCGTGTGACGCAATCGGGGCACCGTCCTGGAAATGCGTCGCCGCTCCCACGTGGTAGGAGGAACTTGCGTCAATTGGGAGTGCAGGTGTGACGCGCGAGGGGAGGGAGGGGGGGGGGGTGTTGTGACGCGTTGAGCTCCGATTAGTAGGAAGGAAATAGGAGGAAAGGGATTGCCCCTTTTCTTTGTGTTCTCTCTTCCTCTTTGTCTTTTCTTTGTGTTCTCTCTTCCTCTTTATCTTTTCTTTGTGTTCTCTCTTCCTCTTTATCTTTTCGTCTGTGCCTCTTCTTTTGACCTCTAGGCTATCATTATTTCTGCGTTCTATTTTTTCTTGTTTTCATACCTATTCTTGTATTGCGAAAAAAAAATCATAGTACGTAACAAGCAGGACGAAAGGGAATGTAAAACACCCATTGTCATATTTTTTTATTACATGTATAAACGTATTTCTCTTTCTATTTCGATCTTCCTTTGCCATTGTCTCCCCTCCCTCCCTCCCTCCCTCCTCCCTCCGAAACAAGAACCAGGTCTCAGGTGTGTGTGGATAATGTTATGGCGGAGGTTCTTCAGCGTCCAAGGTTCCTCGACGTCCGTTAACCTACACGACCGCGGAGAGCATTCACGATGACGCAACACACCCGGAATGTCACACTCGTTTTCTTTTTTCTTTTTTATTCGTCGTCGTCGTCGTCGTCTTCGGCTTGGGGATGTTGCGTGGTGTAGGATGAATGCGTTTGGTGAGGAGGACGTCGGTTTGGGGAGGAAGGATGTCGGGGTAAAAGTATTTTGGGCGTGAGAGAGCTTGGAAATACGTATTACATGATTGTGTGTGGGACGTTCGACCGGTAAGAGCACCCGCCCACGGTTTTACTGGTCCTCCTGCACGTCCTCCTCCTCCTCCTCATGTGCTTCTTCTTGTTCTTATTCCTCCTCCTCCTCCTCCTGTTGTTTGACTAATTCTTCTTCCTCCTCCTCCTCCTTCCTCTTTCTGCTTATTCTCCTTCTCTCTTCTTCCTCCTCCTCCTCATCCCCCTCCCCCTCCCCCTCTCCCCTCTCCCTCTCCCCTCTCCCCTCTCCCCTCCACTCTCCATCTCCTCCACTTCTTTGTTTTAGTCGACAGTCCGCCCACGACTCGAGAAGTTTCTTCGAACTTGCACGCTAGGGAAGGTAGACAATTATTGCTGCTGATTTTCTTCGCAGTGCGAAAGTGCAGATGCATTCATTTCTGCATTCTTTAGACTCTGGTAATTTGTCAAACTTCTTTGTGGTCGATTTCTTGGGGGTATAGTTGGGAAAGCGGGCGAACAAGATGAGACATGTTTTTTGAGGAGTTTCTGTAAACCTCGAGCGAAGGAGGAGGGGAGAGGGGAGAGGAGAGAGGGGGAGAGCGAGGCGGAGGGAGAACAACGTAAAGAGGAACTAGAGAGAAAAAGAAGAAAGATATAAAAAATAGAGAAAAAGAAGAGAGAGAGAAAAACGAGAGGAGAATGGGACGAAGAACGGAAAGGGGAGGGGGGGGGAGAGGGGGGCCGACGTTGTCATTTGGCTCACCAGGGAAAGTTGGAGCAGCGGCTGCGACCCCGAGATGTCACCGGCGAATCTGGTCGGTGTTGCTTGGGCTGCGTGGGCAGTTTTGCATAACCCTTTTTATTTTATTTTTTTCCCAGATCTCATTTATTTGTTTATTTGTTTAGGGCCTTTTCTGGTCAGCAATTGCTTTTACTCCTAAGGATTTTTTTACCCTCCGTGAATAACTCCACCTTGAACAGACCTTCCATTTCAAGGGATACGTCACCCCCATGTATGTCGCAGCCCAGTGGTGTTGACCGTGAAATAAGTGCCCCATAGATACCCATAATAGAGTCCATATGGGGTTCTCTTGTCAAGGTCAGGATCGTGGTAGGGGTCAAGACAGGGGGTCGGGGGTACGCGCTTACGACCCCCCCCCCTCCCCCCAAGCCCTCTCTCCTTCACCCCCTTCCGTCCTCCCTTCTTCCATGTCTCGGGGTGTTGGGAGTGATTAGGTTTATTGGTGAGGGCGAACTTCATCACGCCGCCCGTGGTGTGCACGGCCCTGCGGGGGGGGGGTGGGGGGTGGGGGGGTAGGGGAAGGGGAAGGGGAAGGGAAGGGAAGGGGGGAAAGGGAAGGGAGGGCGCGGGTTAGGGCCGTAGGTGGGCTTGTTGTAGGCTTGTTGTAGGCCATCGCTATTTCGTTGGTTCTGTGACGTTTGCTCTCTCTCTCTTTCTATGCGTTTCCGCTGTTATCTCTATTTTGTTTATCTCTCTCCTTTTCCTCTCTTTTTATCTGAACGTTTGTCTGTTTGGCCGATCTCTCTCTCTCTCTCTCTCTCTCTCTCTCTCTCTCTCTCTCTCTCTCTCTCTCTCCTCTCTCTCTCTTTCTTTCTCTCTCCCTCCCCTCTTCCCTCCCTCCCTTCCCTCTTCCCCTCTCTCTCCTCCCCTCCTTCCAACCCCTTTCTCCCGCCATGGACTATTTTTACTGCTATTTACCACTATATTACTACTACTTTTGCCATTATTTTCGTCATATGTAGATGTTTTCCTTCCGTTAATCCAGCCATCTGTTTGTTCCCCAGCGCCTGATTACTAATATGATTTATTACATCGTAGCACGTCCGGTCACCGCCCCCCCCCCCCTGAAGGTTTTTCACAACATATCCGACATTCTTTTACATTCCCCTGGATTGCCCCCTCCCCCCCCCCCTCCCCTTCCACGCCCCCTCTTGCCCCCCCCCAACTCTGCCTAACCCCTTTTCATCTCGACATTCACCCTTATCCCCTCTCCCCCCTTTGACCCTTCTCCACATCCGTAGTGAACTCGATTTTATTTGTTTATTTATTTTATTTTCCCCTTTTCCATCCCCTCGTTGACATTCCCCACACACAATTCTTCCCGCTTGCCTCTTTAATTCTTTTCCTTTTATCGCGGTTTCCCTTTCATTCTCTTTTCTTTGTAACCTTTTTTTTTTGGGGGGGGGGGGCTCGACCGTGGTTAGCGAGGGGTTGGAATTGGGGAATTTGCGCGTCGTTGTGTGTATGTGGGATGGGATGAGAGGAGAGGAGAGAGGAAGGGGAGGAGAGGGAGAGGAGAGAAGGGAGAGAGGAGGGAGAAGAAGAGGGAGAGGGAGGAAAGGGAGAGGAGAGGGAGCGAAGAGAAGGAGAGCGAGAGGGAGGAAAGAGAGAGAAGGAGAGAGAAGGGGGGCGGAGGGGCAGGGAGAGAGAACGGGAGGGAGAACTCGAGTTACAGAGTGAAGGGGACCTTTGTTGACGCAGATGGTACCAGATCCTCGAGATTCCGTCAGCCGTTTTAAGACATTCGCGCAGACATTGAGTATTCTTGGATCGTTTATTACACTCTTCTACTGTCTCTCTCTCTCTTTCTCCCTCCCCTTCTCTTTCTTTTTTCTCATTCACGCAGAGACATCAAATATTCCTAGATCGTGTATCTCTCTCTCTCTCTCTCTCTCTCTCTCTCTCTCTCTCTCTCTCTCTCTCTCTCTCTCTCTCTCTCTCTCTCTCTCTCTCTCTCTCTCTCTCTCTCTCTGCAAAATTTGGGGTAAGAGACGTCGATGACGCCACGAAAACACGGGAAGGGGGGGGGGGGGTACCAGAAATGTGAAAGGAGAGAAGTTAGCAAGGAAGTTGACGGGGGAATAATTGGGAGGGGAAGGAGGAGAATGAGGGGGAGCAGGGAGGAGTTGGGTGGGGAGGGAGGGAGGGAGTGGGATAGGAGAATAGGTGGCAGAGTGGGAGAGTGACGGAAGGGGAAGGGGAAAGGAAAGGGAGTGGATTGTATCAGGGGGAGAAGGAAGGAATGGGGGAAAGGGGGAAGGGAAGGGGAAGGGGTCAGCGAAGAGGGGGAGGAAGGGGAATATCAGCTACGAATGGCGGCGGGTTCAGATGTTGGAGGACGTCGCCGGCAGCGCCCTTGTGTGGGGGTAATCATGGGCCTTGTCAGCGGAGTGCGATTGGGGGCGAGAAAAGGTCATGCTGATTGGGGAAGGTCTGGTCATGGGCGCGTTTGCATCTCAGGAGCACCATTTTTTTTCTTATAAGGATTGGGTAAGGATGGAATTGGATTGGATAGGAGAGGATTGGTTAGGTTTTTGGTATGGCTGTGAGTGCTGCACGGGGGAGCGCCATTTTTTTTTAAAGGATTGGGTAAGGAAAGGATTGGGTTGGATATGATTAGGATTAGGATCAGGATCGGTTATAACTGCATTTGGACGCGCACTTACGCATGCACACGCACGCACGAACAGGCCATAAGATCTGCCTTAACCACAAGCTTTGCAGACAATTCAAATGACAGGCCGTGCAATGTTTGTTAATGAAGGCGAATAGGTCGATTGCATAAGATCGAGAAGGTTGCGAATGGGAATTCAACGAATGGACAAGGAAAGCAGAAAGACAAGGATTAATAGATTATGATGAGTGGTTAGGAATAGTAATGCGATTTTTTTTTCTCCTCCTTGATATCTTCTTCTTCTTTTGGTTCTTCTAGTTCTTGTTCTCCTCTTTATTCCTCCCTCTTCCTGCTCCTCCTCCTCCTTCCCATTCTTCTCTTCTTCTTCTTCTTCTTCTTCTTCTTCTTCTTCTCTCTTCCCATCCTTCACTCCTTCCTTTTTTCTAGGTCAAGAAGGTGCGGACGCGAATCCCTTCCCGCGGTGGGCGTGGGCGGGGGTGTTAATTCATGCACCGGCTGGACCAGACGCCAAGAATAGGCATCGTCACCAGGTCCCGGGGGCTAGGAGAAAGGGGGGGGGGAAGGAAGGATGGAAGGGGGGGAAGGAAGGATGGGGGGAGGAGAAAAAAGAGAGGGAGGAAGGGAAGGAAGATGGAAGGGGGGCGAAGGAAGGATAGGAGGGAGGAGGGGAAGGAAGGATGGAAAGGGGGACGAAGGAAGGATGGGGGAGGGAGAAAGAAAGAAAGAAAGAGGAAGAAGGAAGGAAGGAGAAGGGGGAGGGAGAAGGAAGAGAGGGAGGGAGGAAGGAAGGAAGAAAGGAAAGAAGCAAGGAAGTTGTATCGTTCGTTGATGTTTTTATGGGCGTATTTTGTGTGTATTGTTGTTGTAATGATATTTTATCTGACAGCTTGCTCCGTTCGTTGCTTTATCTTCGTTTTTTTTTAATCTCCTTACAAAATTCTCCCCTCTGTATCTTCCTTTTTTGTCTTTTTCAGTCTCTCCGTCTCTTCCTCCTTTCTTTTATAGCCCCTCTTCCTCCTTTCATCTTCATTATACCGTCATTTCTTCGCGATTTCTCTTCTTCTTCTTCTTCTTCTTCTTCTTCTTCTTCTTCTTCTTCCTCTCTCCTCCTCCTCCTCCTCTCCTCTTCCTCCTTCCTCCTTCTTCTTCTTCTCTCTCTCTCTCTCTCTCTCTCTCTCTCTCTCTCTCTCTCTCTCTCTCTCTCTCTCTCTCTCTCTCTCTCTCTCTCTCTCTCTTGTTATTCTTTTGTTCCATATGGCGTTTGGGAGACGAGGTTAATTCCTTAGGTTCAATTATCAGCCAAACGTTTCTTCGCACTGGCAGCGGAGGTTCAGAGACCAACAAAACGTTCAAGATTATCGTAATGATAACAAAGACCAGTAGATCGGTTGCAAAGTTGAGAAAAAAAAAACGTTTCCTGGAATGGTTAGTCGCCTCCTGGTATCGGTAAAACGTTTCTGGGGTTTCTGGGTAGATCAGGTTTACGAAAGGCAGAGATTTTTTCTTTTCTTTTCTTTTCTTTTCTTTTTCTCTCTTCCGTTCTTAGTCTGGAGTGCGTGTTGCAACGGGAGCAACATTGCAAAGTGTGCGGTGGTCCGGAGGGCGAGTTCGTAGCTCCTGGAATTGTCTTGTTTTACTTTTTTTTTCTTTTTTTGAGGCAATGCCTTGTTTGGCATGATTGCCCGATGTGGTTTTTTTTTTCTTTTTTTTTTTTTTTTTTTCTGTTTTTCTTTTCTTCGTCTTCGTTTTGGCTTTGTTTGTGTGTTTTTTCAGTTATTCATTCATTTTTCTTCTTCGTTTCCTTACGGTGTTATTGTTGTTAATGTTATTGATGTTATTATTATCGTCGTAATCGTCATCATCATCATCGTATCGTCGTCATTCATCATTCATCATCATCGTCGTCGTCGTCATCACATCATCATCATCATCATCATCTCATCATCATCGATCATCATCATCATCATCAAATCATCATCATCATCATCATCATCATCATCATCATCATCATCATCATCATTTCCATCATCATCATCATCATCATCATCATCATCATCATCATCATCATCATCATCATCATCATCATTCAGCATTCACATCACCATTCATCATCATCATTATCATTATCATCATCGTCATCCACCACAACCACCAATTACTGTTATTATTATTATTATTATTGTCATTTTATTTATACCATGGGTGGGTGGAGGAGGGGGGGGGGGGAGGCTGCCCTCAGAGCGAGTTCGAGCGGGAGAGCCTTTTATAACGAAGACGGTCGTGCGAAACCCGGAGTCCTGTTCTACATTTTTGCGGAGCTGGCAGCGGAGGGTCGGGCGGAGTTGTGTTGTGGTGGATTCTCTTTTTTTTGGTGGTTATGAATGGTTGTTTTTTTGTTGGTTATGAATGGTTGTTTTTTTGTTGGTTATGAATGGTTGTTTTTGGTGGTTATGAATGGTGTTTTTTTTGTTGGTTATGAATGGTTATGAATGGTTTGTTTTTTGTTGGTTATGAATGGTTTTTTTTGTTGTCGTTAGGTGGTGGGGGAATGTCGTTGGTGATGAGGTTGTTGCTGCTGTTCGTGGTGTGGTGATTGTTGTGTCTTTTAGTATCGTTAGGAGTCATTGTTTGTGCTGTTGTTTCTATCGTTATTGTTATCATCATTGTTAGTATTGTTGTTATTTTATCATTGTTATTTGTTATTATTGTTATCATTATTATTTATATTATTATTATTATTATTATTTATTATTATTATTATTATTATTATTGTTATTTATAATAGTTTTTTCTGTTCATTAATATTTTTATTGTAGTTTCATGACTGCTTTTGTTGTTGATCGATTTCAATTTACATAAACATCAAGCAGCCCCTGAGAAACACCCTTTCCCAGAGACATCAGAACGCGTGTGTCTGTGTCTGTCTGTGCGGAGTCTGCGAAAACTCGGAGGCGGGAGAGATAATGGGATTCATCAGCACCTGTCAGTCACCCCTTCTCCCCCCCCCCCCCCCTTCCCCCTCCTCCCACCGCCCCCGCCACCCACAGTCAGCGCCTGTGTGTCACCACGGCGGCGGCGGCGGTGACGGGGTCTTCATTTGGTGTGGGGAGGAGGAGGGGTGGGAGAGGTGGAAGTTTAGGAGGAGGAGGGAGGAGGGAGAAGGAAGAAGGATAACAGGAGTAGTATGGGGGGAGGGAGAAGAAAAAGGAGGAGGAGGTTCTTTCCATGAGAAAGAAGGGAGGAACAAAAATGAGAGAGAGAGAGAGAGAGAGAGAGAGAGAGAGAGAGAGAGAGAGAGAGAGAGAGAGAGAGAGAGAGAGAGAGAGAGAGAGAGAGAGAGGAGAGAGAGAGAGAGAGAGAGAGGGGGGGGGGCAAGCCGTGAGGGTCGAGTGTCCCCTTTTTCTCCGGGTCTGACCGAGCCGATGGCGGAAGCCGTCTTTGTTTCTCTTTTTCTCGATTCTTGCGTTTTCTTTTTGGTTTTAGTTAAGATCTTGTGGTTGTCTTTGGCGGTGTGGTGTCTTTGAAGGTCTTTATGTCGTTTTTACGTAACGTCTCTGTTTTTTATATTTCTTCATCTCCTCCATCTACCTTTTTACTCCCTCCTCTTTCTTTGTTTTTCCTTTTCTTTCTCGTTTCTTTCTCCTACCTCCCTTCTCCTTCCCAGTCTTATTTTCTCTCATATTCCCTTCGTCCTCCTCTGTTTCCAACTTCTGCCGGTGCTGTTTTGAATTTATTTGAATGCAATCCTATTTTTGGAATTTAATTAATGTATAATTTTCTTACTGTGTCGCTTCCCCGCTCGCGCTCAGTCGGAGCGAGTTCCGGGCATCGGTTTTCCAATAACGAATGCCACGCGCGTCGGGACGGTAAGTGACGGGAGAGGTTTTTGGCTTCGGCGATTCGCAATGGCGTTTCGCTCCGTCACCGGGCAGGGCGACGTGTTGCGACGGCGGTTGGTCGGGCCGTTCCCTGCGGGGTTGAGGGTCGGTCTTGTTGTTGGGGAGTGTCGGTCGGTGTTGTGGGGGCGTGGCGTGGGCGTGGAAGGCGGTCGGGTGGGTAGGCGGGTAGGAAGGCATTCACGTACAGGGCCTATGTAAGTATGTTGATTTTGTTCACGCGCGCACATGTGCTCAAGGACGCACACACAAAAAACAAATGGATTAAAACAAAGACATGTATTGCGTGGATAGAGTGTATTATGGGTTGTGCTGTGATACACGTGCATTCGATCACGTGCACACACAGAGTCTCGTGTGTTGCGTGCATCAACCTCTGGTGTGTTCCGCTCTTGCACGTGATCAGGAGTTCGACAGGATGTGCTACCAGCAGCGCCATCCCTCCGGCGCCGCTTTTTCTACCTTTTCTTTGTTTCCTTTTTTTCTATTTCGCTTCTCCCCCTCCTTCTCCTCCTTCTCCTCCGCGCCCGCTCCTTCGGCGTCGCGGCAGCACGTCCCCCTCGCCGCCCCATGACCTGCATGGCAATTGGCACGTCGCATGACAGTGTTCTTGAACCCTTGACAGGGCCTGCTTGCTTGATTGCTTACTTGCTCGCTTGCTCGGTCGCGAGGCTGGGAAGGATGCGTCGCAGTATCCCGCTTGGCCGTTATCCCGACGTGGGTCCGGCAACACGCTGCTCCTCCGCCTCTGCGCCCCCTTCCCTTCACCCCCTTCCTCCTGCTCCAGCTTGTATCCCCTTACATCTGCATCTGCATCTGCATCTACATCTACATCGACGTCTATATCTACTTCTACTCCATTCTCCTCTGCTTCCATCTACTCCTCCTTCCTCCTCCATTTCTTCCATCTCTTCCTTACGCCCACCTCTTCCTCCTCTATCTCCTCTTCTCCTCTATCTCCTCCTCCTCTTCCTCCATCATCTTACTCCCCCTCCCCCTGCATCGACAACCTTTGATGACGTCTTCACTCCCTTTGTCTCTCGGCTCGTTTCGTTGTGTTATTGTTTGGTTAAAGAGAACAGACTCGTTTCAACAAAGAAATGACGGAAAGCGCTGAAAAAAACAAAGTAGTTTTAGGGTTTTCTTTTCTCAGTTCGTTATTATCTCTTGCCCTATCCATTTCCTTGTTATCTCTTGCCATATCTATTTCCTTTCTTTTTTCCTCTGTTTGTCATTTTATTCTGGAGTTTGATTCGTCACGTGCGTCCATGCTCCGGGTGCGCAGAAGCCGCCGCTGTCCTGCTCCTGGGCTTGTAATTGGCGTCTGATTGCAGGCCGGGGATCCTGTGTGTTGTGTTAGAAGCGGAGGGAACGGCTTCTGGGGGCGAGTGCCGGCGGAATCCTTGAACTTCTCGTCTCGTTTTGGGGATTTCTCTCTCGATCTTCATTTATATATATATATATATCTTCCTGTTTCTTTCCACTTCCTCCCTGTCCCCTTCTCTACTTGCTGTGTTTCGGTCTCTCTCTCTCTTCTCTCTCTCTCTCTCTCTCTCTCTCTCTCTCTCTCTCTCTCTCTCTCTCTCTCTCTCTCTCTCTCTCTCTCTCTCTCTCTCTCTCTCTCTCTCTCTCTCTCTCTCTCACTCTCTCTCCCTCTCCCTCTCCCTCTCTCTCTCTCCCTCTCCCTCTCTCTCCCTCTCTCCTCTCTCCCTCCCTCTCCCCTCCTTCTCTCCCTCTCCCTCCCTCCCTCTCTACCTCTCTACCTCTCTTCCTCCCTATCCTGTCATCTCTTCTCTTCTCTTCTCTTCTCTTCTCTTCCCTTGTCTTCTCTCGGGGCCTTGGTATGTCGGGGAGTTTTTGTGGACGCTGCTGTCAGTTCTGAGAGTATTATAACAACATGCACATCACCGGTACCGCTGCAAGCCACTCGCTCTGTCTCTGCCTTGACTGTCTAACTGTCTCTGCCTTGCATCTCCCTCTTTCGTCCGTCTGCTTCGTCCTTTTCCGCTTCTCTTGCTACCTTCATCACCTCCTTCCTTTCGTCCGCCATTTCCCTCCTGTGTCGTTCCGAATGACAGCACGCATCGGTTCATTCATTTGCTCTCGGGGTCTGCACATTACACAGATGGCAAAAAAGAAGGGGTTCTCAAAGTCACCGCGTTAGCACATGCTGCTGGGACAGAGAGGGAGAGGGAGAGGAAAGAGAGTGAGAGAGAAGGGAAAGGGAAAGAAGAAAGAGAGTGAGAGGGAGAGGAAAGAGTGAGACGAAAAAGAGGGAGAGGAAGAGGAAGAAGGGAGTAGGAGAAAGAGAAGTAGTAGTAGAAGGAGAGGGACAGGAAGAAGAAGAAGAGGAGAAGGAGAAGAGAGAGGAGAGAGGGTGAGGTTGGGGATGGCAGAATGAGAGAATGAGAATGCGTGTGGGTTTGTAAGTGGCTGGAGAAGATAGCAGAGAAGACCCGCTCCGCCAAGGACACGCCGCCGGAGGCACTAGTACCCTTGTGGAGCGAATCTGAGGTCAGCCGGAGCTCGGATGCG
>NW_020871968.1:32500-37500 GCF_003789085.1 Penaeus vannamei
GTCTCTCTCTCTCTCTCTCTCTCTCTCTCTCTCTCTCTCTCTCTCTCTCTCTCTCTCTCTCTCTCTCTCTCTCTCTCTCTCTCTCTCTCTCTCTCTCTCTCTCTCTCCTCTCTCCTCTTCCTCCTCGTACAGCTCTTTGTTGTTACAGCGCGAGGAAACGTGTTCTCTGTGCTGTGGTGTTGCCTGGGGATTTTTCCTCTTCGAAGCTGACGCGTTGGTAGGATAGTCTTGTTTCGTTTCTTCTTCTCTTTTGTGCCTTTCTTTGCTGTTCGTTCGATTTGATTTTCTCATTAGCGGATGTTGTTATTATTATTATTATTCTTCTTTTCCGTTTTTCGTTTAGATATCTACTAGGGTGTTTTTTTTTTTTTTGAAAGGAAAGAAGAGAGTTTCGCTGGTATTGCCCTTGCAGGAATCGAAATGGAATATGGGTATTTGACGTGTCTGTCGCGTGGGAAAAAGTGGGTTTTGTCGCAGCCGAGAAACGTCGACGCCTCTCCACTGACAGCGAACGCTCTGCCTGAATGTCCTTATGCGGGAAGTAACGGCGTTGCGTCATAAAGTGCCTGCGCCTGAATTTGACCATTGGAGGGACCACCTTAGGGAGAGGGGAAAAGGTGGGGGGTGGAAGGAGGGTGAAGGAAGGAAGGGAGTGAGGAGTGGGGGAGGGGGAAGGAGGGGAGGAGATGAGATGTGAAGGAAGGAAGAGATGGAGGAATGGAAGGATGAGGAAGGAGGAGAGAAGGACCACCTTAGGGAGAGGAGGAAAGGTGGGTGGGAAGGAGGATGAAGGAAGGAAGAGATGAGGGGGAAGGAGGGAGGATATGGAGGGATGAGAAGAGAGGGGAAAAGGAGGAGATGGAAGGATGAGGAAGGAGGAGAGAAGGACCACCTTAGGGAGAAGAGGAAGGTGGGGTGGGAAGGAAGGTGAAGGAAAGAAGAGTGAGGGGGAAGGAGAGGAGGAGATGGAGGGATGAGGAGGGAGAGGAGAGGAGGAAGGAGAAAGAGAGGAGGATGAGGAAGGAGAAGGAAGGAAGGGAGTGAGGGAGGGGGAGGAGAGGACTGGAAGTGGGGAACGGGAGGGGAGGAAAGGAAGAAGGGAGGGTGAAGGGGTGTCGTTGGGGGGAATGAAAGAGGAGGAGGAGGGATGTCATTTAGGGAGGGAGGGGAGGGGGTCACCGAGAGAGTAGACAGACCAGGGTCAGGGCAGGTTCTTCCGCCCAGAGAAAGGTGTTCTCAGACACGTACACTTGTTTACGCACACTCAATCACACACTCATACACTCACTCACTCATTCACGCACTTCACTCACATCACTCACTCATACATTCGCTCACTCATTCACCAACACTCATTTATTCACTTACTCATTCTTTCACTCATCCATTCATTTACACACACACACACACACACACACACACCACACACACACACAACACACACACACACACACACATACACACACACACCACACACACACACACACACACACACACACACACACACACACACACACACACAACACACACACACACACACACACACACACACAACTTCCGCCTTCGGGCTTCCTGCGTCCGCTACTAAGGTAACTCTCCGCCAAGCCACTCTACTGCTGCCGCTGCCACCTGCTGCCGCCACTTTGACCGCCGACACTTGCTCTGCTGGACGGGGGGGCGGTGAGGGGGAGGAGGTTGGAAGGGGGTGGGATATGCAGGAGGGTGGGGAGAGGCAGGAGGGTGGGAGGGATAGGAGAGGGTGGGAGGGGGTGGGAAGGTCGAGGGGTAGGAAGGGAGAAGGGTGGAAGGGGTGGGGAGGGAGGAGAGAAGGAGGACGGAACGGGTGAGTAGGAAGAGGGAAGAGGGGGGGGAGGGGGGTGTTGTACAGCAGTTCCGTGGAGGGTTTACGGAGGTCGCATTTGAATTTGAGATTTATGTATTGCGCTTTTGAGGGGATGCCTTTCTTTTTTTTTTTTTTTTTTTCCCTTTTTTCCATATTTTTTTTGTGTTTTTTCTGCTCCTCACCTCCTCCTCTCTTATTTATCTCTGCTATATCTCTCTTATCGATCTCTCTTATCTCTTTCTCTGTATATTTATCTATTAATTCGATTTATTTTCCCAGACAAGGATATTCGTGCTTCTCATCTCCGTTCATTCACTTTCTCGTCATGCATTATTCCCTTTCGTATGCGCGTGCCCCCCCCCACCCCCCCCCCCCCTTCTCTCTCTTCTCTCTCTCTCCTCTCTCTAACTCTCTCCTCTCTCTCTCTCTCTCTCTCTTCTCTCTCTCTTCTCTCTCTCTCTCTCTCTCTCTCTCTCTCGTCTCGTCGCATATTTTCCTCGTCCTATAAATTATTCGTGTGTGTGCCTCTGTCTCGCCATTCCATTCTCTTCTCTGTTGCCCGGGTCCTCGGCCGGCGCGTCTGGGCTTTGGCGTGTTGATTTTTTTTTTTCTTATCTGCTTTCTTGGCTTTCTTTTTTTCTGGNATATAATCGATACTATCTATCTATCTATATATTATCACATAAAATATGTGTTATAGATAGATATAAGTAGATAAACAGATAGATTAGACAGATCAATAAATAGGGCAGACAGAGATAGAACAGGACCAGAAAGAAAAAGAAAAGAAAAGATAGAGAAGTATATAACAGATAGACTGACGATATTAGACAGAGTTCAGATAGATAAATAGATAAACAGATTTAGCTAGATTAGACAAAACCAGAGGAAAAAAAAGGGTTATTTTGGAAAAGGAAGGAAAAAGAACTGACCACAACGACCAAGGAGGAAAGGGGAGACGAGACAGAACTAAAAACTTTCTATGCAAAAGCAGACGGCGGGAGGAGAAAAAAATAAAAGAAAAGGTAGAGAAAAAGTGGATAAACTGCCCATTATTAACGAATGTGGGTGAGGAGGAGCGGGTCGAATGTTGGGGGGAGAGGGACGGGAAGAGAGAAGGGGAGGGGAAAGGGAGGGGGAAGGAGGAGGCAATGGGGAGGGAAGGGAGAAGAGGGGAAGGGGGAAGGGAAGGGGAGGAAGGGGAAGGGAAGGAAGGGAAGAGAAGAGAAAGGGAAGGAAGGAAGGGGAAGGGAAAGGAGAAGGGGGAGGGGAAAAGGGGAAAAGGGAAGGGAAGGGGAAAGGGGGAAAGGGAGGGAAGGGGTAGGGGGAAGGGAGTGGAAGGGGTGAGGGGAGGGGAAGAGAGGGAAGGGGGAGGGGAAAGGGAGGCGGCGAGGGAGCAAGAGGTAAGAACATCGAATGGGCAGACAGAAACATCAGGATGGGGTAGAAGGGGGGGTGGGAATGGAGAGGAGAGTAAAAAAAAGGAAGGCCTGGATTACATATATCAGAAATGGGCGGGTAAAAAAGGGGGATAGATAGAAGGGTAAGCGAAGGGGAGGGAGAGAGAGAGAGAGAGAGGGGGGGAGAGGGGGAGAGAAAGGGGGAGGAATAAGAAGACAGAAGAGAGAGATTGAGAAGGATAGATTTGGAGAGAGCGGTGGAGTGAGGATGACCGAATTTGATTTAGGGGGAAGGACGGGGGGTATAAGGAGGAGATAAACCGGCCGCCGGGGGGACATGGTGGGCGGGGAAGGTATTAAGAGGAGAACGGCGGAGACAAGGGGAACGTGGGACAAGGAGCGGGGGAGGAGCGGAATTCCCCACCCTCTTTCGACCAGACCCACGTCTCAAGCTCCTGTTGAATTGACACGTTGCAAAATATTATCCGATTGAAAATTCCGCCTCCTGCAAATTATGACGTTGCGGGTTCCCTCGGCAGCCAAGTGTGTGCGCGTTCCACTTTTTCGCCAATAATTCGTCGACGCTCTCTTGTTGTTGTTTTTTTTCAGGGAGTCTCCCTTAAAAAAGAAAAAAAGAAAAGATGCATAGAAAACGAGAATACAATGCGATTAATATTAATCGAACTTTTTGCTATTATTGTCTTTATCTTTTTTCTTTCGATGATTTTTAGAAACACGTAAAAGGAAGTCTTCGACGATGACAACACAAAAAAGGAAAGAAAATGAAAAGAAAGAGGGAAAAAAATTGACATGGACGTAATTCCAGAATTCCAAATTTAATCGTTTATGAAAACATTCAACAAACACAACGCACTCACGACCCTTTGCACTCCCCCCCCCATAAAAAAGGAAGAGAGAGAGAGAGAGAGAGAGAGAGAGCGAGAGAGGAGAGAGAGAGAGAGGAGAGAGAGAGAGAGTGGAGATGAGGAGAGAGAAAGAGAGAAGGAAGAGATAAGAGAGAGAGAGAGAGAGAAAGATCGATAGGATAGGGAGATAGGATAGAGGAAATAGATTAGAGAGAGAGAGGAGGAGAGGAGGAGAAGAAAGAAGCAGAAGAAAGAAGAAGAAAATAGAGGAGGGGAGGAAAGAGAGAGAGAGAAGATAGAGGAAGGAGGAAATAGATAGATAGATACAGAGATAATAGATAGAGAGTGAGAGAGGAGAGAGAAAAGAGAGAAAGAAAGAGGAGAGAGATAAAGAATGAGAGAGACAGGAGAAAAAAAAAGATAGAGAGAAAGAGAGAAAAAAATTTGTACACACAGCAAGAAAAAGGGGGTTTGATATTATCCCCCCTTCTTTCTCCACATCAAAATTCAAATTGACATTGAACAAAAAATCATATGACATAATGATAGAAGTTGTGAGGAGGTCAGAAAACAGAAAAACATTGATACGCAGTGGCAACACAAGAACTTCTCTCTCTTCTCTTCTCTCTCCTGATCGAAAGTTTGACGGGCACTTGTATATACTTTATTTCTGTTTTTCCTCTTTCTATATATTATTTTTAATTTGATATGCGGTGTTACCCATGGCACGGGGTCGTTAAGAAGGGTTTCGGAACGTTGGGGGAAAGGGGGGGGGCGGGGGGAGAGGGTCAGAGTTCACTATAAAGGTGTTGGAAATGTTAATGATGGGGGAGAAGGAGCGGACAGAGGGAGGAAGAAGAAGGGGGCAGAAGGAAGGAGGGGAGGAGAAGA
>NW_020871968.1:55000-57500 GCF_003789085.1 Penaeus vannamei
AACAATAATGATAACGATAATAATATAAATAATAACTATAATGATCCTGATAAAAGTACTAATTATAAAAATATAATAACAATGATGATATGCATATTATAAAAAAAATATATAAAATAAATTATGATTAAATAGAAATAATGTCAATGTATATAATGATAAAGTTAATGATAGCTCAAATGATTATGATTACCGTTAAAATACTTATAATATATATGAAAATAGTATTAATTACGTTAATGATAATAACGATAATAATGGTAATAATAATGATGATAATGATAATAATGCCACGGATATCAATAAAAAAGTAGTAATAATGATAATATCTAAAAAATGATACTAATAACAATAAAAAAAATTATGATGATAAAAAAAGATATTGATCATGTAATAAAAACCACAATGAAAACAATAGTTAAAATTATGATAATGATTATAATTATAGTCATAAAATTAAAATAATAATAGATATAATAACAATAATAACAGCAATAATGATAATAAATAGATATAACAACAAAGTAATGATTGAAATGCCAATGATAATGATGATGATGATAATAATGATAAAAATGATAATATTAATGATAATAATAGTAGTAATGATAATAATGATAATAATAATAATAATAATAATAATAATAATAATAATAATAATAATAATAATAATAATAATAAATAAAAATAATAATAATGATAATAATATATAAAATAATAATAATAATAATAATGATAATGATAATATATAAATAATACATAATAATAATATTAATAATAACAATAATGATAATAATAATGATAATAAGAATAATAAGATAATACAATAATAATGATAATAAGAATAATAAAGAATAAATAATAATGATGATAATGATGATAATAAGGACAATGATAATAATAATAGGAATATTAGTTATAATGATCATGATAGTAATAACAATAACGATTATGACAACAATGATAATAATGATTGTAGTAAAAATAATAGTGATGATAATGATAATATCAACATGATTATGATAATGGCGATAATGAAGTTGAAAATAATAACAACAGTTTATCATTATTGTCATTAATATTATTGTTATTGTTATTATTATTATTATTATTATTATTATTATTATTATTATTATTATTATTATTATTACCATTATTACTATTATTATTATTATTATTTATTAATTTTATTGTTATCATTATTATCATTATTAATGTTATTATTATTATCCTTATTATTATCATTATTACAATTATTATGATCATTATTGCTATTGCTATTGCTATTATTATTATTATCATTATTGTTATTATCGTCATTACTATTATTTCTATTAACATTCTATTGTTATTATCATTATCCCGATTGCTATCGATATGATTACTACCAGTATTATCATTATTATTATCATTGTTCATATTTCTATAATTATCACTATTATCATCATTATTATTATTACTATTAGTAGTAGCAGTTGTTATAGTCGCAGTAGTATTACTATCATTATTATTACTAATAGTATTACTACAATTGTGATTAGTAATTTCACAACTACGCGCTATCATAATCATCATTGTTATTATTTTTATTGTTTTTATTGTTAATTAATATCAAAATTATCATTATCATTATAATCATCATAATTTTCATTATTTTTAATGTTAATGCAGTTATAATGTTTAAAATTATTTTCACATTACTATCATCGTTAACATTAAAGTGATCAATATTTTAATCTTTTTCTTTCCCATTTTTTCTTATCATCATCATTATTACATTATCAAAATTTGTATCATAATTATCATAATACAAGTATAATAGATGATAGTCATGCTTGTTATAAAATCATAAGCAATGGTAGTGATAATACTAATTACTGTAATGATGATTATGATGATAACAATGATAGTTATGATTATGATTGTAATAGTTAAGAAGATAATAGTAATGATAATGGTAATAGCAATGATAGTGATAATAACAATAATGATGATAAATATAATGATAATGATAAATGGATAATGATAATAATAATAATAATGAATAATAATAATAATAATAATAATAATAATAATAATAATAATAATAATAATAATAATGATAATAATAACAACAATAATGATAATAATAATAATAATTTAATGATAATAATGATAATAATTATGATAACAATAATAATAATGAATGTACTAATGATAATAATGATAATAATTATGATAACAATAATAATAGTAATGAGAATGATACTAATGATAACAATGTTAACATTAGTCATAATAATGGTGTTTTATCATTGTTATTTTTATTATTTTTGCTATAAATATTACCATTATCACTATCATTATTATTTTCAATGTTATCATTATCATTATCTTTGTAATTTTCATATCGATAATTATTATCATAATAATAATTGTTATTGTTATTATCATTATCAGCCCATCTGTTATTATTATTATTATTATTATTATCATTGTCATTATTTACTACAACTATTAT
>NW_020871968.1:65000-67500 GCF_003789085.1 Penaeus vannamei
CCTCAGAGGATAATGTTGACATCGATCCGCCCGCGACGGTGCTATACGGGCGGGGGGGGGGGGGGGGGGGGGGGGGGGGGGGGGGGAGCGTGGCGCGTCAAAACCCCCTCGCTAACTCTCTCCTCTCTCTCTCTCTCTCTCTCTCTCTCTCTCTCTTCTTTCACTCTCTCTCTCTCTTCTCTCTCTCTTTCTTTCTTTTTCTTTTTTCTCTCTCTCTTTTCTCTATCTCTTTCTTTTTCTTTTTCGCTCTTTCTGTCGTTTATTTCTTCTTTTCTCTTTCTCTTTCTTCTCTCTCTTTCTCACTCTCTCCTCTCTTATCTATCTCATTTCTCTCTCTCTCTCTCTCTCTCTCTTTATTTCTCTTCTCACTCTCTCACTTTATATATAGATAATAGAAGATAGATAGATAGATTTCTCTCTCTCTCTCTTCTTCTTCTTTTTCCTTCTTCTCTTGCCTCTTTTCTTGATCTTTCCTCTGCTCTCGTGTCTCCTTGCGTTGTACTTTCTTTTTTTATCCTCTTCCTTCTCTTTTCTTCTTCTCTTGCTCCCTTCTCCGTCCTCCTTTCTTTTGCCCTTTTTTTCATTCTCCTCTCTTGTATTTTCTTTTGTTTATATATCATTGCCTCTTCATCTTCTTCCTCCCTTTCTTATTTATTTTTCTCCTTTTTCTTTCATTTTCTGCTCTCTTCCCTTTCTTTCATTTCTCATAATTCATTTTCCTCTTTTCAAGCTCTTGCCTTTTGGTCTTTTTTTGCTGCCCTCCTCTCTGCCTCCTTTCGCTTCTCCTTCCCTTCTCTCTTATTCCTTCCTTTCGCACCCCCTTCATTTTCTTCCCTATCCTTCTTCCCCTTTTTTGTTAATGATTCCTTGTATCCCTTTTCCTCTTCTATTAACTTTTTCCTTTGCGTTTTCCCTCCTCTTCCTTGCCTCCTCCCTTCCCTCTAACCTTCCTTCCCTCTTTCCTCTAGTCCCTTCCTATTCCTCTTTCCCACCTTTCCCTTGACTCTTCCCTACTCCAGCTCCTTCCTCTCCCTCTCCCCCTCTCCTTCCTCCCCTCCTCTCCTCCTTCCTCTCCTCTCTTCCCTTCCTCCTTCCTCCCTCTCTTCTCCTCCTTCCCTTCCCTCTTCCCTACCCCTCTCCTTCCTTTCTTTCCTCCTCGTTTTCCTTCTGCCTCTCCCTCCTCCCTCTTCCTCGCCTCTCCCTCTACCTCTCCCCCTCCTCTTCTCCCCCTCCCCCTCCGTCTCCCTCTCCCGCCTTCTCCTTCCTCCTCTCTCCTCTCCCTCTCCCCCCTCCTCTCCTCCTTCCTTTCCCTGGTCTTCCTTCCACAAACAGCTTGGTAATGCTATCCTACGCGACCACAATCCACACTTGGAGATCTTTGCTCTGTCCTTTTATTTTTTTTTTTTTATCCTTGTATGTTTTCTTCTCTCTTTCTTTTATGTGTCTGACTGTCTGTTTATCTGCGTGTCTCTATTTTCCTTTTTGCCTCTTTGAGAGAGAGAGAGAGAGAGAGGGAGAGGGAGAGGGAGAGGGGAAGGAAGGAGAGGAGGGAGAGGGAGAGGAGAGGGAGAGAGAGAGAGAGAGAGAGAGAGAGAGAGAGAGAGCGAGAGAGAGAGAGAGAGAGAGAGAGAGAGAGAGAGAGAGAGAGAAGAGAGAGAGGGAGAGAGAGAGAGAGAGAGAGAGAGAGAGAGAGAGAGAGAGAGAAGAGAGAGAAGAGGAGAGAGAGGAGAGAGAGAAGAGAGAAGGAGAGAGAGAGAAAGAAGAGGAGTAGAAAAGAGAGAGAGAGAGAGACGAAGAGAGGGGAGAGAGAGAGAGGAGAGAGCACGAGAGAGAGAGAGAGAGAGAGAGAGAGAGAGAAGAGAAGAGAGGAGAGAGAGAGAGAGAGAGAGAGAGAGAGAGAGAGAGAGAGAGAGAGGAGAGGGAGAAGAGGAGAGAGAGAAAGATAGATAGATATACAAGATACACAGATGATAGATAGATGAGAGCAGAGAAGATGAAGGGAGAGAGAGAGAGAGAGAAGGAGAGGCGAGAGAGAAGAGAGAAAGAGAGAGAGAGAGAGAGAGAGAGCAGGGACAGATAAGACAGAAGACAAGAAAGAGAAGAAAGAGAAGAAGAAAGGAAGAAAGAAGAAAGAAAGAGAAAGAGGAAGGAAAGAGAAAGAGAAAGAAGAAAGAGAGATGAGAAAAGGAGAGAGAAGAGAGAGAGAAAGAAAAGCACCAACACGCCGGAATCCTGTCTCGCCTTCAGCTCCCCTTCGTCGCACAAGCCACTTAAAGCTTGATATGCGGTTCAATAATTTACTGTTGCAAAATCTATTCCTTGCACTGCAATCCACAACCGACTTAGGAATGCAACCACCTACTGTGCACTCACTCACACCCACTCACACCCGAGCGCTGTACATATCCATTCCATATCCGCATATACATACAATTAAAAAGATGTATGGATGAAGAAATACCTGATAGATGGATAAATTTCCATATCCGCATATACATAC
>NW_020871968.1:87500-89847 GCF_003789085.1 Penaeus vannamei
ACAACTACACACAAACACACATACAATCATTACACACACACAAACACACATTACAATCATACACACAACAAACACACATACAATCATACACACACACAAACACACATACAAGCATACACATACACACAAACACACATACAATCATAACACACACCAAACACACATACATGCATAACACATACAACACAACACACAAGCATCATACCACACACAAACAACATACAAGCATTACACATACACACAAACACACAACAATCATACACACACACAAACACACATACAACATACACAATCACACAAACACACTAATCATACACACACAAACACACATACAAGCATACACATACACACAAACACACATACAAGCATACACATACACACAAACACACATACACATACAACATACACACACGACAAACACACATACAATCATAACAACAACACAAACACACATACAAGCATACACTACACACCAAACACACATACAAGCACACTCACATACACCTACAAACACACCATACAACATACATCATACACACAAAACACATACAATCATACACACACACAAACACACATACAAGATACACATACACACAAACACACATACAACATACACACTACACACAAACACAAATACAACATACACACACAAAACACACATACAATCATAACACACCAAACACACATACAATCATACACACACACAAACACCAAGCATTACACATACCCACACAAACACACATCAAGCATACACATACACCACACAATACAAGCATAACATACACACAAACAACATTACAAGCATACACATACACCCACACAAACACACCACATAAACGTACGGCACTATAGCTTTTCAATCTGGTCTCAGTTTTGCGCCTCTCGTCCTCCCTTTCTCTCTCTGTTTGCCGCCCTCTCTTCTCGCCCTTTCTCTCCTGTTTCCGCCTCTCTCCCCTCTCTCTCTCTTCTCTCCCCCTTTCTCTCTTCTGGGGTTTGCGCCTCTCTCCCCTTTCTCTCTCTGTTGCCGGCCTCTCTCTCCTTTCTCTCTCTCGTTTTGCCGCCTGTTTGCCGCCTCTCTCCTTCTCTCTCTGTTTGCCGCCTCTCTCTCCCTTTCTCTCTCTCCCTCTCTCTCTCTCTGTTTGCCGCCTCTCTCCCCTTTCTCTCTCTGTTTGCCGCCTCTCTCCCCCTTTTTCTCTCTTTGCCGCCTCTTTCCCCCTTCTCTCTCTGTTTGCCGCCTCTCTCCCCTTTCTCTCTCTGTTTGCCGCCTCTCTCTCCCTTTCTCTCTCTGTTTGCCGCCTCTCTCTCCCTTTCTCTCTCTGTTTGCCGCCTCTCTCTTCCCTTTCTCTCTCTGTTTGCCGCCTCTCTCCCCCTTTCTCTCTCTGTTGCCGCCTCTCTCTCCCTTTCTCTGTTTGCCGCTCTCTCCCCTTTCTCTCTCTGTTTGCCGCCTCTCTCCCCTTTCTCTCTCGTGTTTGCCGTCTCTCTCGCTCTCTCGCCTTCGCCTCTCTCCCTTTCTCTCTCTGTTTGCCGCCTCTCTCCCCCTTTCTCTCTCTGTTTGCCGCCTCTCTCTCCCTTTCTCTCTCTGTTTGCCGTTTTCGCTCTCCCTTTCTCTCTCTGTTGCCGCCTCTCTTCCCCCTTTCTCTCTCTGTTTGCCGCCTCTCTCCCCCTTTCTCTCTCTGTTTGCCGCCTCTCTCCCCCTTTCTCTCTCTGTTTGCCGCCTCTCTCTCCCCTTTCTCTCTCTGTTTGCCGCCTCTCTCCCCCTTTCTCTCTCTGTTTGCCTCCTCTCTCCCCCTTTCTCTCTCTGTTTTGCCGCCTCTCTCCCTTTCTCTCTCTGTTGGCCGCCTCTCTCCCCCTTTCTCTCTTGTTTGGCCGCCTCTCTCTCCCTTTCTCTCTCTGTTTGCCGGCCTCTCTCCCCTTTCTCTCTCTGTTCTGTTTGCCCGCCTCTCTCCCCCTTTCTCTCTCTTTGCCGCCCTCTCTCCCCCTTTCTCTCTCTGTTTGCCGCCTCTCTCTCCCTTTCTCTCTCTGTTTGCCGCCTCTTTCTCTCTCCCTTTCTCTCTCTGTTTGCCGCCTCTCTCTCCCTTTCTCTCTCTGTTTTGCCGCCTCTCTCCCCCTTTTCTCTCTCTGTTTGCCGCTCTCTCTCCCTTTACTCTTCTCTGTTTGCCGCCTCTCTCCCCCTTTCTCTCTCTGTTTGCCGCCTCTCTCCCCTTTCTCTCTCTGTGCCGCCTCTCTCCCTTTCTCTCTCTGCTTTTGCCGCCTCTCTCCCCCTTCTCTCTCTGTTTGCCGCCTCTCTCTCCCTTTTCTCTCTCTGTTGCCGCCTCTCTCCCCTTTCTCTCTCTGTTCTGCTGTTGCC
>NW_020871968.1:103445-105945 GCF_003789085.1 Penaeus vannamei
GGTTGACGATGGCCGGCTAAGGACGGGGCTGACGGACGACGAGCTGACGATGATTGAAAATGGAGCTGGTGACCAGGAGGGCTGACAACGCAGCTTAAGAAGGGGCTGACCACACACACACACACATAATATATGTGTGGGTGCCCATGTGTCGTGTGTGTGGTGTGTGTGTGTGTGTGTGTGCCAGTGTGTGTGTGTGTGTGGTGTGTGTGTGTGTGGTTGGTGTGTGTGTGCGTGTGTGTGCTGTGTGTGTGTGTTCGTTGTGCGTATGCCCGTTGCGTGTACTGTGATGCGCATACGAAGTAAAAATACAAAAATGTATCTCTTTCCTTTCCTCCTTTCGCCTCTCTCTCCCCTCCTCCTCCTTCCTTTCTCCTCCTTCCCTCCCCCTCCCTCCCTTCTCCCCTCCCCCTCCACCCACCAAAAAGACCCTTTTCTCCTCCTTTCCTTTCTCCTCCTCCTTCTTCCCCCCCCCCCTCCACCCACCCCAAGACCCTTTCTCCTCCTTTCTCTCCTTCCTTCTTCTCCCCCCTCCTCCACCCACCCCAAGGACCCTTTCTCCTCCTTCTCTCCTCCTTCCTTTCTCCTCCTCCTTCTTCCCCCCCCCTCCACCCACCCCAAGACCCTTTCTCCTCCTTTCTCTCCTCCTTCCTTCTCCCCCTTCCCTCCTTCTTCTCCCCCCCCCCTCCACCCACCCCAAGACCCGTGCTTCCGCCCTTCGAAGGGCGTGGCGCCTCGAACCCGCCGGAAGGAGCCAGCCGAACAAAACCATGTGTCCGGGCGGGGGTCGACGGCGCGGTCGAGGGCGTGCAAACAAACCTCGCCATTTGACCTCGCTTTTCACACGACACAAACACGTAACCAGAGCCCTGCCCCGTGTAAGGTCAGGTCACACACACCCTCTCGACCCAGCGATAGGTCACAGGTGATCCATCAACGGGGCACTTTCCGTGGGCGCGGGCCGAGGACGGGCATGGGCCGCGTGCCCGATTTGACCAATTGGCCACGCGTGATGACCTGCCCGGGGTGGGTGGTGGGGTGGGTGGGGGGGGTGGTATATGCCCTGGTTGAGGATTATTATGGTCTGTGTCTGTCTGTCTGTCTGTCTGTCTGGCGCTGTGGAACTGTCTGTCTGTAAGTGTGTATGTTTGATAATAATAGCATTAATTGCAACAATAGTGATGATGATGACAACAATAATAATGATGGTATCATGAACATCATCATTATATCTATCATTATCATAATCATCATTAACATTCTTATTACCATTATCATCTCCAATATCATTAACATTATTATCTTTATCCATTTCATTATCATCATATCATTAACATATATCTTTATCATCATTATCATCATCATCATTATCATTATCATCATGATCAACATAACAAAATCAAGGACATTATTACGAATACTAAAGACCAATATTAAACACCCAAACAAAGATAATAATAAAGATGAGATTAATAAGAAAAAAGTGAACCATTTAAATCCCATCCACTTGTCACGTGACCAGAGATCGAGTGACCCGGATGTGAAAGTAAATATTTGACCAGAAGCTTGACCTGAGATTATTGATGACCGGATTAATTCAATTGTTTTATTTTCCCTTTAGTGGTTCACACCCCTTTCTCCTCCCCCCTTCCCCTCCTCCTCCTCCTCCTCCTCCCCCTTCCCCCCTTCCTCCTTCCTCCTCCTCTTTACTTTCCTCCCCATCCTCCTCCTCCTCCTTCCTCCACCCTCCTCCTCCTCCTCCTCCCCCTTCTCCTCCTCCTCCTTCTTCAATCTACCCCTTTTCGTTGTCTTAGCCTTTTCCTTGTTCGTCTCTCTCTCTCTTGTCTCTCCGTCTTCTCTTTTACTTTCTTTGTCTTTCTTCGTGTTTCTTTTTCGTCTCATCTCCTTACTTCCTCTTTCTCCTCTCCTCCTTCCTTGTCTTGTCTTCTTCGTTTCCTTTTCTTACTTTCTCTTCGTCTCCTCTTCTTTACCTCCTTTCCTTCTCCTCCTTCGTACTTTTTCTCCGTCTCCTCTTTGCTTTCTCCTTCGTCTCCTCCTTACTTCCTCCCCTCTCCTTCCCTCATGTTCCCTTCTTCCTCATGACCCCCTCCCCTCATCCCTCCCCTCATCACCTCCCCCCTTCCCCTCCCCTCCCCCTCCTCTCCCCCCCCCCCCCACGTACGTGTGAACGGAAACACCTCCACATAATGAACTTTGGTCAGAAGGAGAGGGGGGGGATAGAGGGGGGGTAGACGGGGCTGGGGGGCAGGGGGAGGGGGGAAGGTAGGTTCATTCATCCCATGTGAGAAAAACGAGGTCAAGTTGCCCTCACGCACAGAGGTCAGAGGTCAGGAAGTTAGATGAATGAGTGAATGAGGGAATGAATGAGGTACGAGTGATATCACGTGACTGTAAACGGTGTAGGGTTTATTTTTTGTTTAACGGAAATATTTCGTCTGTTAAACCTCTTGTCATTTCTCTTCGTCAATTTTGATATTTC
>NW_020871968.1:113709-143704 GCF_003789085.1 Penaeus vannamei
AGAGAGAGAGAGAGAGAGAGAGAGAGAGAGAGAGAGAGAGAGAGAGAGAGAGAGAGTAGAGAGAGAGAGAGAGAGAGAGAGAGAGAGAGAGAGAGAGAGATGATGAGAGAGAGAGAGAAGAGAGAGAGAGAGAGAGAGAGAGACGAGAGACAGAGAGAGAGAGAGAGAGACGAGAGAGAGAGAGAGAGAGAGAGAGAGAGAGAGAGAGAGAGAGAGAGAGAGAGAGAGAGAGAGAGAGCGAGAGAGAGAGAGAGACAGAGCGAGAGAAAGAGAGAGAGAGTTAGATAAATATATAGACCGAGAGAAAAACAGACAAATAGATAGATATACAAATCAACAGATAGAGAGATAGACAGACAGATAGATCGAGAGATATCGAGAAAAAAAATGAAATCTTTACCCTAAAAGTTAAATTCCGGTCACGTGACATATCCATTTAACTAATCATATGCAAGTAAGATATTTTTCTCTCCTTTTAATGCATAAAACATTATCCACATTCATCACAACATATTACCTAATTCTTGTCTATTTTTTTTATCGATGTTTTATTTGTATTTGTTCAATCTTTCAAAAAAAAAAAAAATATATATATATATATAATTGATATGAAAAGGTATTATTAAGAAGAGTGATTTGAGATTTCGGGGCAATAGCAAGTCATACAGAGTTGATTTGGGAAGTATAAAAGAGACCAATTAAAATGTGGTATTCCAAGTGTCAAGGGAAAGTGACATACCTTACGCATACGCACTCTTACCCTCCCCCTCCCTCCCTCCCCTCTCCCCCTTTTTACACCACCTCTTCTTTTCCTACCCCCCCCCTACCCCCCACTTCTCTCTCTCTCTCCCTCCCCCCACCTCCTCCCTTTTGGCAAGAGCTAATGGCCCGTGAGATTCTCCCTCTCCCCCTCTCCTCCTTCCCCCAATCGTCTCACCCTCCCCCCCCTCTTTCTCCGTCCTTCCTTCCTTCCTCCTCCTCTCTTCGCTTCAGAAGCCTCCTCCACCTTCCCCCCTCCCTCCCCTCCCTCCCCCGGCCCTCCCCAAGGTCGGATGTATAAGGAGGCTGTTCAAAACCCCGTCGCCTGAGCACGAAAACCCTCGACCCAATGCGCCAAGCTTCGCGGAATCATCTCAGGCTTAAAAAGTCTGGCCGAACGTGCGATCGTGCGAGCGAGCGGGTGAGTGAGGCTCGGAGGAGGCGGGGAGGAGTCTTCGGGGGAGAGAGAGAGAGGGGAGAAAGCGAGGGAGGGGAGGGGAGGAGTCTTCGGGGGAGAGAGAGAGGGGAGAAAGCGAGGGGAGGGGAGGGAGGAGTCTTCGGGGGAGGAGAGAGAGGGGAGAAAGCGAGGGGAGGGGAGGGGGGAGGAGGGGAAGAGGGGCCCGGAGAAAGGGGAGAAGGGGAGAAGTGCGTGTGATAGGATGGATAAAACTCGATGCCAATCCGTGAGATCTGCTCCCCGCCCTCACCTCCCATGCGGACGCGGTTATGAACACCCAAGTACGTGATTTCCGTCCCTTTCCATTAGGAATCAACTTCAATATAGAGGCGGTTTTACACGCTGGTAAAGCGATAGCGCCGTCCCGGGCTGAGATGTGTCGCGCGCGCTCATTGGCTCGCCGCTCCCGGTAAGCCCCGCCCCTCCGCCGCCGACTCCACCCCGCGCGCTGGTAACTCCGCCCCTGACGACGCGCCGGAGATGAGCACAAGACGCCGTTCGTCGGTTTCTTCTGCCGAGATTCATTCGCGGTCGCGACTTGAGAGGACGCGGTGACTGGCCTTCCGTGTCCGCGAGCGCCGGTCAGAGCGAGACTCGAGTCACTGCCACTCATCACCAGTCCTCCTCCTTCGGGAACGACCCAGGGCGCGCTCGCCACAAGGACCTCCCTGGCCGCCATGGCCTCGTGGTGACGCGGCGGACGTGGAACGGAAATTCTTCCCACGGATCTATTTATTCGCCTTATTTTTGTTTTTATTTATTTGTTTTCGTGATTCGTTCCCGCGCCGTTCATCCCGGAGTGACAATTCCTGTTCTTCCACGGAGGATATCTTGGTAAATGTGAAAGAACGAGTGACACACGCAAGTGCTAGTGACAATTACCAGTGTCAACATTGCAACATTCGGCGCCATGACTTCGCTGATGTTCCCGCAGCCGCAGGATTCCCTAGGTGAGTGGCGGCCCTTCGCGCCAGGGGCTCTCGGGGCCTCGCGCCAGGGGCCCTCCAGGAGCTTGGCCCTGTGTGTGTCTATAGCTACGGTGTTTATATATGTGGCTGTGTCTGTGTGTGTGTATACATACATATTTATATACATATATATATATATATTTATATATATGTATATATATATATATATATATATATATATATATATATATATATATATATATATATATATAATATATATGATATATAATATATATATATATATATATATATATATATATATATATTATATATATATATATATATATATATATATATATATTATATATATATATATATATATATATATATATATAATATATATATATTCATATATACATAATTGATATGCATATGTATATTCACGCTCTTGCATATATATATATATATATATATATATATATATAATATATATATATATATATATATAATATACAATTGCAAATGCCCGGCGCCAGATCTCGTTCCATCCGGAGCGCCAGGCCCTTTGGCGACTTTTCAGCCTTTGCCGCAACAGCCAAAGGGCGTCGGCGAAAGAGAGCGAGGGGCCCGGCCGCTCCCTCCGCGCGCGCGCCCCATCGCCTCCGCTGACTTTGTGATTGGCACGGGAATTCTTTTTTAATCGTTCGAATGCAATCAATATTCGTTCGTAATTAGTTGGGGATGAGGGCAGGTCGTTGAGGAGCGAGAGAGGGAGGGAGAGAGAGCGAGAGAGGGCGGAGGGCGGAGCGAGAGAGGGCGTGAGGGAGCGAGAGGGAGAGAGAAGAGAGAGCGAGAGATAGATAGATATATAGAGAGATAGATAGATATATAGAAAGAGAGAGAGGCACAGGGAGAGATAGAGCGATAGATAGATAGAGATAGATCGACAGATAGAGAAAGAACGTGAAAAAAAACTTTTACTTCGTTCGTTTTTACACTTATCACTCTCTCTCTCTCTCTCTCTCTCTCTCTCTCTCTCTCTCTCTCTCTCTCTCTCTCTCTCTCTCTCTCTCTCTCTCCTCTCTCTCTCTCTCCTCTCTCTCTCTCTCTCCCTCCTTTGCCCTTTCTCCGCTCTCTCGATACCTCTCTCCTTTTTTTTGAGGTATTAATTATGCAATCGAGAGGATGTAGGATTTATTGCAATATCCTTCCTTCCTCTTCATGGATTTCCGGCGCTTCGATTTCGGATTTTTTGGTGGGGGGAGGGGGGAGGGGGGAGGGAGGGGTCATACACATACACGGGTGAGGGGAGGAGTGTGGTTATTCTCCTTATTAGAGGGGAAATGTGATACGATATGAACACAAGTGATATATCTAACGAGAGGAAGTCCATTGTTATTGTTCACCTAATCACGTGAGTGTATACATACGTACACATACACACACACACATACACACATACACTACATATATTTCTAAATAATGTATCAGATTGACACTAACTTCTGACTCTGCACTTACGCTCAATCGTTCAAATAATTTCGTAATGATAATCTCTCTATCATTTTAATTCAACCTCAACGGCGCTACTTACAACTACTTAGAACGCTCTATCATTAAGTTATATTTCATTACATTCCTGTGTAATGATTCCATGCAGTTTTTAAAAGACAAGATGGAAGCCCAGTCACAATATAGCATATGATAGCTTTATATCATTTTAATCCCCCTCTTCAATCTCATAAAAGCAATTATGTGTAATTAGTCAATGGTGATTACAGGGCTATTAAAGCCAAAGACAGTTTCCATGATTGAGAGAAGATCGATATTAAAACTTATGATATTCGAGCGAGAAATAAGTATTCCGACTGGAAAAGCGATTCCTAATCCATATTAGATATTGATTTGATATCCCCCCCCCCCCCCCGTCCCTCCCTCTAGTTAGGATATCTACATCTCTACTTACCGTAATTGGGTAATAAAGTGGAAGGATTATTCACATATATCAGAACAGGTTGGACGGTTACGGCGAGTGTCCGGGTTAAAAAAAAATGAAAGAAAAAAGAAAGAGAGAGAGATAGATAGAGAGAGAGAGAGAGAGAGGAATTGTTATTGTCTATAATTAGGATGTAAGGAATGTAGATTTAATTAAGTAGGATATAAAGGATATAATAGGATATTAAGGTTTGCTTTTAACTGTATATATTATCCTTGAATTTCGTTGTCTTGTCATAGATAATGTTTGGTTTTATAATACAGAGAGAGAGAGAGAGAGAGAGAGAGAGAGAGAGAGAGAGAGAGAGAGAGAGAGAGAGAGAGAGAGAGAGAGAGAGAGAAGAGAGAGAGAGAAAGAAAAATAAGATTGAAAGTAGATAGAAAAGACGATAGGGATAATAGAAATCAAAACGACCTTACACTATTCCAAAAAAAAGATAAAAAAACAACTCCCCAACCCCCTCTCAAAAAAAAAAAAAAAAAAAAATCTAAAAAAAAATAATCCTTTGTCCCGCAACCTTTCAATCACACATGATCTTGCAACCAGTTAAAAGAACCAGTGCAACAGACGAGAAGGGAACGAGCAAGCTTGCAACAAAACGCGTTGCATAATTGCACGCGAATTTTGAGTTCTGAGCGATGCAACAGATTTTCCTATTAATGTGAAGAGCTGAAGTCTTGCTAATGTCAGGTTGTGGTATCGCTCGAGTGGTTGTTAATTGAAGTGTTGTTAAGGAATGTAAACAGTGCTATGTGAGTTGTCTGTGTACGTGTGTGTGTGTGTGTGTGTGTGTGTGTGTGTGTGTGTGTGTGTGTGTGTGTGTGTGTGTGTGTGTGTGCATGTGTTTGTGTGAGGAATGTAAACAGTGCTATATGAGTTGTCTGTGTACGTATGTGTATGTGTGTGTGTGTGTGTGTGTGTGAGTGTGTGCGTGTGTGTGTGAGTGTGTGCGTGTGTGTCGAGGGACGTATGGAAGAGGGATCCGAATGAGTGTGTAAACGTGTGTGCGTTTCCTATGTGTGTCTGTATTTGTGTGTGTGTGTGTGCGTTTGTGGGCATATCGCGTGAGTATGCGTGTGGCTTCTACCTCGTCTCTGAATGTATAATGTGATTTGATAGAACAAAGTGCTAAAACTTTTACTGTCAGGTAATTTCCTAAGAGTATAACCCCCCCCATCTCCCCCTCTCTCCCTCCCCCACACTCCGATGTTGAATGCGAGTTCTGTCTATCACGCTATCTATTTTCTGATAGTTTGTATCTGTTATTATCTGTTATTATTACTGTTATCGTTATTTTGGGTATATATATTTTTTTCTAGCTTATGGAGATCAAATTCATGAACATATCACAGCGACGGATCTGAGTAGAACCAGGCATGTTACATGAATGTTCATGATAACTGATAACTTTATGTTTATATTTTTCCAAATAGCTATCGCGGCTTTTTTATATTTTTCTTTTTCGTTAAAAAATATCTATATCTATTCGATAGTGATAAATGAATCAATTTTTTGTTTGTGATAATATTGATAATTTTTTTTTTTAGCTCCTCTTCTCTCCTCTCTCTCTCTCTCTCTCTCTCTCTCTCTCTCTCTCTCTCTCTCTCTCTCTCTCTCTCTCTCTCTCTCTCTCTCTCTCCCTCTCTCTGTCTATCTATCTATCTTCTGTTCTCTAACGTTCTTCCGTTTCCCTTCTACTTTCTGTCCTTCTCTCCGGTTCCTCGCCCTCCCTTATCAAAAATGGATATAGTTATTCAATAAACTCAATCCGTGAATTTTTAGCAATACCCAAGTCTAGTTTTAAAATCAGTCTTTCCAGAACATACGATCGCAAGCTTCAGAGTTATCTATTATTACGTATAGAAAACCTTTTTTGGATATGTGTAAATTTTATGTATACTTTCTGCGCGGGGTATTCACGTATTCGAAATGGAATCCTGGAAATTTTATTTTTTTTCTTTATATTTACAGAGGTTTTCTCTCCTCATGATCCTAGCGCGATCCTCATGATCATGATTCTGGTCTCTCCTCATTGTTATTCTTTTCTTTTCTCATAATTGCCGTTGTTGTCTGTACTCACAATCTCAGCTCTCTTTCTTCACAGTCGCTAGTCGTCTTTCTTCACAATCATACTCACAATCACAATATTTTTACAGTTATACCTGCATCTCCTCACAATCTCTTCTACCTTTCCTCACAATCACACTTCCCTTACACTCACACTCATACCTGTCTCTCCTCACAATCACAACTACCTTTCCTCACAACCACACCTCCCTTACCTCACACTCATACCTGTCTCTCTCACAATCACTACCTTTCTCACAACTACTTCCCTTACGCTCACACTCATACTTGTCTCCTCACAACCACACCTCCCTTACCTCACACTCACACCTTCCTCTCCTCACAATCTCACTAACCTCTCCTCACACTCACACCCTCTCCTCACAATCTCACCTCTCCTCTCCTCACAACCGCACTCGTCTTCCCCACACACACTCACACTCTCCTCGCCACAACAGTTGTTATCTCTCCTCCCCGATGTAGTTTAGGGTGAAGTGTCCGACGCCGCTCACTTCCTTCCCCTGATTACAGTCCTGTAGAGTCGCAGTTAGAGTCATAACTCAAACGGGGGGAGGAGGAGAGAGGGGTGAGGAGGGGAGAGGGGAGAGGGAGAGGGGGGGGAGGAGGGGAGAGGGGAGGGAGGGGAGGGGGGGGGGGGAGAGGGGAGGGGAGAGGAGGAGGGAGAGGTGGGAGGAGGGGGAGGTGGGGGGGAGGGGGGAGTGATAAGCTCTTGTAATCACGGGGAGGAAAGGGCTCTCGATCCAATAGCTTTTACTCGTATTGTAAAGTATCTGTTTTTGGGAGAGAAGAGGGCGGAAAGCGTGAGAAATATGTGCGTGTGTGTAGAGAGGGAGGGAGGGGGAAGGAGGAGGGGAGAGGGGGATTGTGTGTGTGCGTGTGGGGAGGGGGAGGGGGGTTGGTGTGTGTGTGTGTGGGGAGTGTGCGTGCTTGTTTGTGTGTGTGTGCGTGTGTGTGTGTAGGGAGGGGAGAGGGAGATTGTGTGTGTGCGTGTGGGGAGAGGAGGAGGATTGCGTGCGTGTGAGGGGGAGTGGGATTGCGTATGGAATGGGGTGGGGGGTGGGAGTTGTGTGTATGTGTGTGGGGGGTATGGAAGGGATGTGTGTGTGTGTGTGTGTGTGTGTGTGTGTGTGTGTGTGTGTGTGTGTGTGTGTGTGTGGAATAGGGATTGGGGAGTTTGGTGTATGTGTGTGTCTTCGTGTTTCGTGGATACATGTATAATTTCATAGCATATTATGAACGGTGTGCTACTTTTTAAACATTTTTGAGCTCACGCGTACATGAACTTGCATTCGCACATACACACACACGTACATACACGCACACACAGTAAGAATATAGATATAAATTAACAACATAGTATAATTTCTTCATTTCTTTCGTACACAAAATTTAAGAGGAAATTAAGGAAGCACTTGAAGAATGCAAACCGCTGCAATTATCATTATTGCTGTTATCATTATGATTATCATTATTATTAATTTTCTATCATCAACATTATTGATATTATTATTGTTGTTGTTATCATCTTTATTATCATTATAATCAATAAAAGCAATAATGATAATGGTAGTAATAACAATATGATGATAATGATAATAATAATAATAATAATAATAATAATAATAATAATGATAATAATAATAATGTAATAATAATGATGATGATAATAATAATAATGATAATAATAATGATAATATAATATGATAATAATAATATAATAATTAATAATAATAATATTATTCATTAATAATAATAATTATTATTATTGTTATTATTATCATTATCATTATTGTTATTATGAATGTTATCATCACACTTAAATTTTATTGCTATTATTATTATCATCATTGCAATTATCTTTATCATTATCATTATTATTATCCAAATATTAGTAGTAAAAATAATTTGTATTCGTTATAATTCTCATAATTCATCTATTATTATTAGTAGTAGTATCGTTATTATTATAACTTTTATGAAACTGTAAAATCATACGGCTTTTAATGACAATGGCGCAACTGCGAAATAAATACTGTAAATAAATTGACAATGGTGATAATGATAGTAATGATAACGATAATGATATTGATGATGATAATATTGGTAATGATGAAAGTAATGTTAACATTAATAATTTATAATAATGATAATGGTAGTAACAGTAATAATAATAATAGTAATAATAATAATGATAGTAAAAATGATAATATGATAATAACGATGTAACAACAACAAAAATAATGATAACAATAAAATGATAGTAATGCTAATAGGAATGATAATAATAGAAACAGAAATAATAATAACAATCTAAAATATCACGAACAATGATAACGAAGATTATACAAACGATAATGACGATTATGATAACACTAACTATAATAACAAAGACAGAAATGACAAACAAACACTTGAAAGCAAACGATAATGACGATTATAATAACACTAACTATAATAACAAAGACAGCAATGACAAACAAACACTTGAAAGCAAACGATAATGACGATTATAATAACACTAACTATAATAACAAAGACAGCAATGACAACAAACACTTGAAAGCAAACGATAATGACGACTGAAATAACAAAGACAGCAATGACAAACAAACACTTGAAAGCAAACGATAATGACGATTATAATAACACTAACTATAATAACAAAGACAGCAATGACAAACAAACAGCTGAAAGCAACATGAGTCTCAACCAATAGGTCGTAGAAGCAACGGCGGCCATCGGAGCTTCGACGTTGCACGGGAAGCAATTTTGTGCAACGGAGACACTGTGCTTGGTGTTGTATTGCTCCGCCGTGCTTCTCTGCAATTTGCGGTGAATTTTGCGTGTGTTTTGTTTTGCGTGTGTGTCTGTGCTTTTGTTTTTGTTTTTGTTTGTTTGTGTGTGTGTGTTTTTTATTTTGCGTGTGTCTCTGTTTTTTTTTTTTTTTTTTTGGGGGGGGGCTTGCGTGCGTGTGTGTGTTTGGTAAGTGTGGGGTTTTGGGCGTGTGTGCGTGTGTGTGTGTATGTTTTGTGTGTTTTTGGTAAGTGTGGGGTTTGTGTGTGTGTGTGTGTGTGTATGTGTGTGTGTGTGTGTGTGTGTGTGTGTGTGTGTGTTTTGCGTTTAGTGGTGAGGGAGAGGTATTATAAAGTCGGGTTGAGGATTGATAAATATTTTGTATCATAGTTGTTATAATTTTATTATTTTTATGGGTTAACATTATTAAAAAGTTATTCTTATCGCCATTCTTATCTAATTCTTCATCTCCTTCTTAAACACCGTTCTCCATCATAAAATTTCTTAATCTTACCCGTATCCTCAGATCTCTCTCTTTCTTTCTCTCTCTCTCTTTCTCTTTCTTTTTCTATCACTCTTTCTTCTTTTTCTCTTTCTCCTTGTCTCTCTCTCTCCTCTACCCTTCCATCAACACAACACAACACACACACACACACACACACCTAAAACACACACACACAACACACACAACACACAACACACACACACACACACACACACACACACACACACACACACACACACACACACACACACACACACACACACACACACAACACACACACACACACACACACACACACACACACCCCTTCCGGAACACGAAGCAACGTTACACTTTTATCCGAAACAACGGCACGGCTTCGGGGCGTCATGAACCCCGAACCCAAAATATTTTCGAAGCCTCACCGCCGGCATTTCCCGCGGCTTATATAACAGCTGTCAGCGAATCCACAACACGGCGGTGATGGAACACTCCGCGTGGAGGAAGCGGCGGAGGCGGACGTAAGAAACCTGTGGTGGGGGGTTTCGTGGGTTTCGTTTCGTGGGTTTCGTGGTTTCGTGGGCGGGGTTTCGTGGGTTTCGTTTCGTGGGTTCGTCGCGTGGGCCGTGGATTTCGTGGCGGGGTTACGTAACTTTCGTGCGGGGGAGGGAGGGAGGGAGACGGGAGGGAGGAGGGAGGAGGGAGGGAGGGAGGGAGGGAGAGGGTAGGGAGAGAGGGAGGGGAGGGAGGAAGTAGGTAGGTAGGTAGGTAGGGAGGGAGGGAGGGAGGTAAGTAGGTTGGTTGTAGAAGGGTTGTAGAAGGTAAGAGAGGAGGGGGGGTAGTCAAAAAATATATATTTTTTTCTCTTTCTTTTTTTTTTTCTCTCTCTCTAATGAAAATAAGAATCATTTAGTAACAAGTTAATTATCAGTCATTATTACACCCTCATGTTCTCTCTTTCGTCTCATGCGCTGACACGGCCGGAACATCGGAAGAAGGTGAAAGTGCGAAGAGAAAGAGGAAGGAAGAGGAAGAAGAAAGGAGAAATGAATAAATTACATCGTATTTCTCGATATTTTCAAAATATCTTTTCGTCGTGCATTTGGAACACACATACACATACATATAAACATACAGACACACACACACACCCTTCCCTCTCTGCATACCCTCCTTTCTCCTCCCCTTCCCCACTCTCTCCACCCCACTCTCCCTCTCCCTGGCCCCCTTCCCCACTCCTTTCTCCCTCACTCCACCCCTCCTTTCCCCCCATCCTCACTCCTTCCCACTCCCTTCTCCTCTCTCTCCCCTTCCCCGCTCCTTCTCCACCTCCCCTCTCTCTCTCTCCCCTTCCCCCCCCCACTCCTCTCACCCCTTCTTCCCTCTCTCCATCCCCCCTCCCCTCCTCTATCCCCTTCCCCCCTCTCTCCACCCCCCACACCAAAAACAAGCGAAGCACCCCAGTCAAAAGCTAACAAGGCCGTCGGGTCGTTTGATGGTCGAGGACAAAGACACCGATCTGGAAGGAAGTACTTGGCGCGGTCTTATGCGTGGGCATTCGTGGGCGTCTTGAGACATGCTCGGCGGCTCCTTCTGCTCATACACCTGTGTCTTCACGCCCGAAATCTGTCCGGAGGCACGGTGGGCGGGCGGGGGGACTCTGATTTCACAATAAGGGCGGCGTAGAAGGACATTTTTTTTTTATTTCATTTTTTTTTTTTTTCAGTTTATTTTACTTTTTATTTTTTTTTTTTTTTTTTATTTCTTTATTTTTTTTTTTTTTCTTACTTTTGTGGGGAGTCTATTTTATTTTTTTTGTATTTCCTTTTTTTATCTTAACTTTTTTGAAGAGTATTTTACTTTTCAGTTCTTTGTTGTGGTATCATTTATTTGTTCTTATTGTTATCTTTATCTCTTTATATTATGATTATTTTCATTATTTTCTCTGGGTGAGAGTGGTTATTTTCTTTCTTATCATTTCTTCTTTCCTTTCTTATCATGATTCTCTTCTATATCAACTACACCTTATTCATAATTTTCTTTCTTTTTCTTTCTTTTTCTTCCCTTCTTTTTAATCTTCCTCTTCCTCTTCCTCCATTTATCACCCTCTCGTACTCGTCTTCGTCTTCTTCCTCTCTCTCCTATTCCTCTCCTTCTCCTCTTCCTCTACCTCCTCCTTCTTCTTCCTCTTCCTCCCATCTATCATTCTTTAACGAATGATAAGAATATGACAGAAAACACAATAAAAAAAAACGAAAGATAACGATAAAAAAAAAAACATAGAGAATAGTTGAAAAACAACGATTATTTTGTTATCGTTCGTCTCCCGTTTTTTTTTTAATCTTGCAACTTACTCCTCAATCGCTCAATTTTTTTTTTTTTTATCAGAAAGACTGATTGCAACTCAGACTGCAATGCATCAATGTCCAAGACTCAGTAACGGAAGTGAATAGATGCAACATTTATATTTACTTGTGATTTTTTTTTTTTTTTTTTTTTTTTTTTTTTTTACAATAGATGCAATATATATATGTACTTGTGATGTTTTTATTTGTTATTTTTTATTTTTATTTTTTTTATTTATTTATTTTTTTTGTTTATCTATCTATCTATCTGTCTATCTATTTATGTTTTTTTATTTCTTTTTTTTTGTTTATCTATCTTTCTATCTGTCTATCTATTTATGTATTTCTTTTTTTTATTTATTTTTTTGGTTTATTTATCTATCTATCTATGTATTTCTTTCTTTTTTTCTTTTTTCTTTTTCTCACTTCTGGTTTTCGGTTGATTTGATTCATTATTTTTTGTTCACATTTAAAAAAAGATATATGATTTTTTTTTACTGTATTTCATTTGTTTGTTCATAATTGTCTTTGTGTTTTTTTATCTATTAATTTTCTAGAAAGTTAAGGTGGACACAATTTATCTTAAAAAAAGAAAACTAACAAAAAACAATAAACATGGATAAAACAAAACAATAAACAATACAAAAAACAATAACAAATAAACAAAAAAACCAAAACAAAACAATGCAAAACAAAACAATTAACCCCCCCAAAAAAACAATAACAAATAAACCCCCCAAAAAAACAAAAAAAAAACCATCACAAAATCAAAGCAACATCGATAGAAGATTTGACCAAATCCTGACAGAGGAGAGTCAGTCATCAGTCAATTTACTCTCTGACTCGCCAGAGGAAATGATGGAGAGTTTGCAGCAGAGTCGCGTCATCAGCCTGACTGTGCTTTATTTATTTATTTATTTGTTTATTTTTTATTCGATGTAAAGGAGGGATCAGAGTTTTATTTATTTATTTTTTATTATTTTTTATTTTTATTCGAGGTAAAGGAGAGATGAGATATTTATTTATTTATTTATTTATATTTTTATTTTCTTATTTATTTTTTATTCGAGGGAAAGGGGGGGGGGAGGAGAGAGCGAGTGATAAAGGGTGGGTATGGAGAGTCAAAGAGAGAGAGAGAGAGGGAGGGAGGAAGAGGGAATGGGAGAGGGATATATATATATATATATATATATATATATATATATATATATATATATATATATATATATATATATATATGTATCGGATAGATAGATAGATAGATAGATAGAGAGAGAGAGAGAGAGGAGAGAGAGAGAGAGAGAGAGAGAGAGAGAGAGAGAGAGAGAGAGAGAGAGAAAGAGAGAGAAATGAAATACCAACAGACAGACAGATAGAGAGACCCCCAGACAGGGAGACAGGCACGCGGAGACAGACAGACAGACAGACGGGGAGAAAGAGAGATCGATCTCTCCCCGGCGGGCAAACACGGTCGATAATCCAGTCAAATACAGCAGATAATACGCCTAAACACACTCCGTGAAGAGGCGAGTCGCGGAGCCCCGGCAGCGGTCACCTCTGTCAACAGGGACGCCGCCCACGGACACGCACGCCCTCTGCTCCACGGACGGCGCCCGCGACCTCCTTCCCTCCACCACGCCCTCGCCCCTTCCCCCTTCCCCTCCCCTCCCGAACGACCGAACAACGAGAGGCCACGACCCCCCGACCTCATCCCGACGGCGGTTCACGACCTTCTTTCCTCCTTCCCTCCCTTCGCCTCCCCTCCCTCCCTCCCGACCTCATCCCGACGGGGCTTCACGACCTTCTTCCCTCCCCTCCCTCCCCTTCCTTCCCCTCCCCTTCCCCTCCCCCCCCCTCCTTCGACCTCCCGAACGAGAGCCACGACCCCCCCCCACCCCCCCTTCCCCCCTTCCGACCTCCGAACGAGAGGCCACGACCCCCCCCCTCCTCCCCCGCTGTCAAGGAGGGCGAAGGGACGTCGAAGGGGAAGACACGTGACTGGAGACGTGTAGAGGATGAGCCTGAAGATGGCTGAGGACACGTTCGGGCACACACCCTCGGGCGGGGGGCAAACACGCCCGCCCGAGCACGCCCGTCGCGGCTAAATACTTGAGACGCGAGGCAGCGGCGGGCGGCGCGGGCGGCGGAGGCGGCGGGCGCTCGGGGAAGGGGAAGGAAGGGGGTGGGTGGGTTATCGTTATTATTATTATTTTTTTTTTTTTGTTATTATTATTTTTGTGAATATTCATAATGATAATAATAATGTTATAGTATTACCATTATTATTATCATTACTATCATTATTGATATTATTACCATCATTGATATTTTTATTACTATCATTATTATTTTTTTATTGTTGTTTTTATTAGTTTTGTAGTTGATATTGATAATGAAAATGATAATGATAATATTATTTATTTTATAGTTATTAATATCATCATTATATTACTATAGTTATTATCATTATTACCATTGTTATTAGTATATCATTATATTATTTTTTATTATCATTATTATTATTATTAGTAGTAGTAGTATTATCATCACTACTATAATAATCATTATCATCGTTATTATTATCATAATTGTTACTATCATGATTTTCATAATTTTTGAAGCGAAAATTTTCAGGCGATTTGGGATATGCAAATTTTGACCAATAATATATTTACGTTTTCAATTATGTGATTCTTTGTGACGTCATAGAACATGTTCAGACTTGTTCAATATTTTTGTTTTTTATTATGACGCAACTTTAGTGAATTATCTGATAAATGTAAATAAAAGAAAAAAATATATGGAATACCCGTATTAGAAATAGATAATGGAAACTTTAGATGAATATTTCACTTTTTTTCTAATAGCAAATAGGAACTTTAGATTAATATTTAGCTTTTTAAAAATATCCTGGTGTGACAATTCAGAAAAAAAATCCGTCATTTTTAAAATAAAAAAATACCTTTTCCTTTTTTTCTCGTCATAAAAAAAAAACTTTTTCCTTTTTTTAGTCATTAAAAGATATATATACACTTTTTCCTTTCTTTCTCGTCATAAAAAAAAAAAAAAATTATATAATACTTTTCCTTTCTTTCTCGTCATAGAAAAAAAAAATACTTTTTCCTTTTATTCTCATCATTTTCTTAAACGGCGATTGACAAATCACGTTTGCAATCCTTTTCGCGTCTTGTTAAATAGCAATTGCATGTTGATATATCTTACAATGATCATGACTTGCTGATTTTGCGTGTGTGCGTGTGTGTGTGTGCGTGTGTGTGCGTGTGTGTGTGTGTCTGTGTTTGCATGTGTGTGTGTGTATGTGTGTGTGCGTGTGTATGTGTGTTTGTGTTTGCATGTGTGTGTGTGTGTGTCTGTCTGTGTGTGTGTATGTGTGTGTGTATGTGTGGGTGCGTGTGTGTGTATGTGTGCGATGTATGTGTGTCTGTGTTTAATGTGTTGTGTATGTATGTATGTGTATGTATGTATGTGTATTGTGTGTGGCGTGTGTGTGTGTGTGTGTATGTGTGTGTGTTTGAGAGTATGCCCGTGCGTGTGCATGTGCATCCGCGTGTATGTATATACCCTGCGTATGTGTACATGTGTGTATGTGTGTACATGTGGATGTGCGTGCTCTCTGAGACGTTTACTCTCCTTGGAAGACAAGGCTTTGTCCGGCGAAGAAGATAAAGAATAGAAGAATGAAAAAAAGAAGAGAAGAGAAGAGAAGAGAAAATAAATACCCCAATATTAATGCCAATTTAATTTAATCTAATTATATACCCCAATATTATGCCCCAATATTAATGCCGTAATTTAATTTAATTTAATCATAAATAATCCCATATCAATGCCGTGATTTAATTTAATTTAATCATAAATACCCTAATATTGATGCCGTAATTAAATTTGATTTAATCATATCGCCAATTCCACGATTTTGCAAAGAGAGAACAATACATGTTAAAAAAAGAGGTTAATATGTGAATAAATGCTATAATAAATTACGATTTTGCAAAGAGAGAACAATACATATCGTAAAAAAAGAGATTAATATATGAATAAATGATAAAATAAGTTAGAAATAAAAACACGATCTCAATGTACAAAAAACAAACAAACGATTTTTTTTTGCAACGGAGCGGGATGGGTCTTGCAACATGAAGTGAGTGGGTTGAGAGTGGGTTCAAGAGTGGGTAATGAGTGGGTTATTAGCCTCAGTGTCATACAGAGGCATGACACCCACCCCCTCATTAACTCCCCATCCCTCCCATACCTTTCCCCGCGCGCACAAAACCAAAAACAAGAAAAAAAAAAAAAAAAAAACGATAAACAAAAAACAAAAAAAATAACAAAACAAAAACAATAAATAAAATAAAACAAACCAAACCAAATCAAAACAAAAGGAAACAAAACAAAAAACAAAAACACACAAAGAAAAGAAAAAAGAAAAAATCAAATAAAATAAAAAAAATAAAAATAAAAGAAAAAGAAAAGAAAAGAAAGAAAAAAAACAGCTCAGTGCTTATTCACCCAACACCCCGATCTCGAACGAAACGAAGACCGTAAAATCTCTATTTAATTATCGTTATCATCATCATCATCACAATCGTATTTCACTAAGTCCGCGCTACCTAATTAGAGTATTAATTGCAGCTCCATTTCAATCGCTGAATGAGATAATTAGTGTCATCGTAATTAGTGGGTCGGGGGGGGAGGGGAGGCGGGGTGAGAGGGAGGAGAGGGGGTGGTGGGGGTGGGTGGAGGGGGGTGGGGGTGGGTAATTAGAGTGTTATGTCCTTTGTTTTTGGGTTCAATTTGGAGGGGGGGAGGGGGGAAGGGGGATAGGTAGACAGAGCGAGGGGAGGGGGGGAGGGGGGAGGAGGGAGGGTAGAGAGGAGGAAGAGAGGGGGGGTAGGGGGTGGGGGTAGACAGGGCGAGAAGGGAGGGGAGGGGGAGGGGTGGGGACAGAGGGGAGAACGAAGGGGTGGGGGGGGAGGGTAGACATGACGAGAGGAGGGGAGAGGGAGGGGGGGAAGGGAAGGAAGGGTAAAAAGCCTCTATTGCAAAGAGGGTCATTGTTGCATTGAGTAAATGTTTTCATCTATTTTTTCTACTTTTTTTTTAAACACAAGAAATAAATGAGTGTCTGAAAGAGATTTTGAATGAAGTGTCTCCAGTCTACGAATGTCTTTATATCGAGAATGAAGATATTATGATATGCTAATGAGTATATCATAATATATAAAGCGGAATACAGGATAAATTAATAAAAAAAAAACATTATTTCATTATTGTTCTTGAATAGTTATGAATATTAAGATTTAATTATTTTTATAGTTGTATTTAAGGAGTTCTAATTTGATGGCTGTTTCTTGTTAATTAAGGTTCGATAAGTTTGATTTTAGGAATAATTAATTGATTGTTTATTTTACCTGATCTTTTATTGCCGTATTTTCTCTATGTTGGTTTATCTCTCGCTCTTTATTCCATTCCTTCTTCCATCGATGTTTATCTTCACCTCCTTCTCTCCTCTTCTTTTTTTTCCATTTCTCACTTTCTCTTTATTCCATTCCTTCTCTAATCGGCGTTTATCTATCCTTCCTCTTTCCCTCAGTTTCTCATTTTCTCTCTGTTGGTGTCTCTCTCTTTTTCTTTCTTCCATTCCCTCTCCCACCGGCGTTGATCTATTCTCTTCTTCCCCTTTCTCTCTGTTCCTCTCTTTTCTCTGTTTATGTCTATCTCTCCCTTTTCCTTAATTCCTCCATTTTCTCTCTATTGTCGTCCCTCTCTTCTCTCAGTTCCTCTCTTTTCTCTATTTGTCTATCTCTCCCTCTTCCTCAATTCCTCCATTTTCTCTCTATTGTCGTTTCTCTCTTCTCTCAGTTCCTCTCTTTTCTCTGTTTGTGTCTATCTCTCCATCTTCCTCAATTCCTCCATTTTCTTTCTATTGTCGTTTCTCTCTTCTCTCAGTTCCTCTCTTTTCTCTATTTGTCTATCTCTCCCTCTTCCTCAATTCCTCCATTTTCTCTCTATTGTCGTTTCTCTCTTTCTCAGTTCTTTCTTTTCTCTGGTTTGTCTATCTCTCCCTCTTCCTCAATTCTCATTTTCTCTCTATTGTCGTCTCTCTCTTCTCTCAGTTCCTCTCTTTTCTCTATTTGTCTATCTCTCCCTCTTCCTCAATTCCTCCATTTTCTCTCTATTGTCATCTCTCTCTTCTCTCAGTTCCTCTCTTTTCTCTGTTTGTGTCTATCTCTCCCTCTTCCTCAATTCCACCATTTTCTCTCTATTGTCGTATCTCTCTCCCTCTTCCCCCCTCTTCTTCAATTCCTCCATTTTCTCTCTATTATCGTCTCTCTCTCCCTCCCCCCTTCCCTCACCCCACCGACGTTGATCTAACCCCCCCTCTCCCCCTTCCCCCCCCCACCGACGTTTGATCTAACCCCCCCCTCTCCCCCTTCCCCCCGCAGTCCCAGGCGAGGAGGGCGAGCGCTCCTTCCGCGACCTCTGCGAGCTGAGCGAAGCCGACTCCGAGGGCGGGTCCGTGTCCTCACGTGACCCCCTCTCGTCCCCTCACGCCCACCGCCTCTCCTCCACGCCCACGCACACGCCCGACCACAGCCACGACCTCAACATGAGCGCGTCGGGGGCGGCAGCTGAGCTCAGCGCCGCGGCAGAGAGGTTCATCACACAGCAGCTGTCGGCGGTGCCCCTGGAGCTGGAGGTCCGCCCGTCCAGCGTGGGCGTGGGCGTGGGCGTGTGGGCCAAGCAGCCCATCGTGCGCGGGACTCGCTACGGCCCCTTCCTCGGGAAATGGACTGCCAACGCCAAGGACCCCGGACTGGCCTGGGAGGTGAGTACCGCTGAAGGATTTTGGGGGGATTTTGGGGGTTGAAGGACTCTCGGGTTTTAGGGTTTAAGGTCTCTGGGGTGTAAGGGACTCTAGGATTTAAGGGACTCTAGGATTTAAGGATCGATGGTTTAAGGATAAGATTTAAGGACTTAAGATTTAAGGATTTTTGGTTGAAGGACTGTTTTAGGGTTTAGGTCTCTGGGTTTAGGACTCTAGGGTTTAAGGATTTAAGGATCCCTGGTTTCTAGATTTAAGGATTTTCGGGTGTAAGGACTCTAAGATTTAAGGATCCTTGGGTTTAAGGACTCTATGGTCTATGGACTCCACGGCTTGAGGACTTTAGGATTTAAAGATCCTTGAGCTCAAAGTGCTTTGGTCTAAGGACTCTGTGGTTTAAGGACTCTATGCTTTGAGGACTCTATGCTCTAAAGAGGAAGAAGAAGGAGGAGGAGGAGGAAAATATGAAGAAAGAAGACTATGATTTAAAGATTCTTGGATTTAAGGAGTCTGTGGTCTTAGAAGCTGTTGGGATTAAAGACACTAGGCTTTAAGATTTCTTCAAGGATAAACAAAAAAGCAAAAGGAATAACAACCGCAACAACTATAATCAATAAATGATTGAATAATGAATTGAATAATAATAATAATAATAATAATATGATATATAAAAATAATAAATAATAAAAATAATAATTAATAATAATATAATAATATAATATAAAATAAATGACCAAACACAACCACAACAACCAAACCACAACACACACACAAACACTCCAGCCAGACAAGCGAAAAAGACCCTTACGGCTGCGAGTCCCTTGTCATTATGTGTCATCGTGGGGCGGTTTAAAAGTGGCCGCGAATCGGAAACTGGAGTCCTTTTGTGCGCCCACCTCGGAGGGTAGGGCGCCCATTGTCTCGTGTGGGCATTACGCTCTTCAGGAAGTCGATGCCATTAGGAGCGGGAGGGGTATTTTTTTTTTTTTTTTTTTTGAGGGGGGGTGGGGGGGGTTGTTGGGGGTTGTGGGGGGTGTGTGGGGTAGTTTTTTGTTTGGGGTGAGGTTGTGATTTTTTGTGTATTTTTATTTTTTATTATTGGGTTGTTATTTTTTTATTTTTATTATTATTATTATTGTATTATTTTATTATTTTATTATTTTATTATTATTAGTTTATTATTATTATTATATCATTATTTTATTATTATTATTATTATTATTATTATCAATATTGTTATTATTACTATTATTATTATCATTATCTTTATTATCATTTCTTGAGGGTTTTTGGGTTTAATTGGGTTTGTTTTAATTTTTTAAACTCGTTTTTTTCTCTTTTTTCTCTCTTGATTTGATTCTCTTTCATGCCTGGTGTTCTTTCTCCTTTTTTCTTCTTCTTCTTCTTCTCTCTCTTCATTTTTCTTCCTCTTCTTGATTCCTATCTTCCTTCCTCACTTCTTCCTCCTCTCCCCTTCCCTCTCCTCCCCCTCTCCCCTTCCCCCTTACCCCTCTCTCTCTCGCCCCTTCTACCCCCTCCTCCCCCTCCCCTTCTCCCCTCTCCCCTTCCCACCTCCCTTTTCCCCCACCCCCATCTCCCCCATTCTCCCCCCTCCCCTCTTCCCCTCTCCCTTCCCTCCCTCCCCCTTCTCCCCTTCCCCTCCCTTCCCTCCCTTCCCCTCCCTTCCCCCTTCTTCCCTCGCCCAGAAGAAGGCATAATGTTCCGTGGACTCTTTGTCGAGGTGGGAAGATTACGTGAGGGTGGTATTGTTTGTTGCAGCATTGCGTTTCCTCCGTCGACATTGTTGCAGAACAGGGGGTTTAAGCCCAGAACCCGGACGGTGAACCATTACTCTCTTTAGCTCTTTTCCCTTTTTCTATTTTTTTTTTTTTTTTTTGAGGGGGGGGGGGAGTGGGTGAGGGAGGGTGGGAGATGGGGGTTTGGCAGGGCAGGTTGTTTTTTTTTGTTTTGTTTTTTTGTTTTCTCTTCTTTCTTCTTTTTTCCTCCTCCTCCTCCTCCTCCTTCTTCTTCTTCTCTTTCTCTTCTCCTTTCCTTCTTCTTCTTCTTCTTCCTTCTTCTTCTTCTTCTTCTTCTTCTTCTTCTTTTTCTTCTCTCTCTCTGTCCCCTATCTTTCCTCTCCCCTCGTACAACCTGTTGTTCTTTTTTTCCTTCTCTTCCTCCTCTTTCTTCCTCTCCTCTCTCCTCCTCGACCTCCTCTTCTCTCTGCTCTCCTCTTCTTCTTCTTTCCTTCCTCCTCCTTCCTCCTCCTCCTCCTCCTCCTCCTCCTCCTCCTCCTCCTCCTCCTCCTCCTCCTCCTCTCCTCCCTTCCTCCCTCCTCCTTCCTCCTCCTCCCCTCCTCCTCCTCCTCCTTCCTCCTCCTCTCTCTCCTCCCTCCTCCCCTCCTCCTCCCTCTTCCTCCTCGACCTCCTCCTCCTCCTCCTCCTCCTTCCTCCTCCTCCTCCTCCTTCGACCTTCCTCCTCCTCGAGAACTCAGCGAGGATGCGAGTTAAGGAGGACTTCCGTCTCGTTTTGTCTCCCAGAGGGGAAAGGAGGCACAGAACGCGGAAACTCTTTTACACGTATCTGAAACCCTCTTTTTACTGACCTCCCTCTCCCCCCCTCCCTCACTTCCCTCCCCCCCCCCTCCCCTCATCCCTCCCTCCTCTTCCCTCCCCCCTCCCCTCTCCTCACTCCCCTCACTTCCCTCCTCTTCCTTTCTCCTTCTCCCTTCTCTCCTTTCCCTCTAATCCTCCCATCCTCCCCACCCTTAGTCTCCCCTCACATCATCCCATCGTCTTCCTCCCCCTCCTTCTCCTTCCCCTCCCCTCTCCTTCCCCTCCTCTCCCTCACTCTCTTTCACCTTCCCTCTTCTCCCTCTCCTTCCCTTCCCTCACTCTCCTTCCCCTCCCCCTCTTCCTTCCCCTCACTCTCCTCTCCTTTCCCTCTCTCCTCCCTTCTCCTTCCTCTCACTCTCCTCTCCCTCCCCCCTCACTCTCCTTCCCTCCCCCTCTCCCCTCCCTTCTCCTTCCTTCTCCCCTCTCCTCTCCCCTCCCTTCTCCCCCCCTCTCCTTCCCCTCCCCCCCTCTCCTCTCCCCTCCCCCTCTCCCCTCCCCCCTCTTTCCTTCCCCCCCTCTCCTTCCCTCTCTTTTCACCCTTCACCCTACGTAAAAACCAGGAAAGAGTGCATACGCGAGATTTCGTAACTGCGGAGGTTTCATTGTTTCAAAAAACTTTACCAACACTTTCTTTGTCGAGGGGGTTGGGGGGAGGTGGGGGAGGAAGGGGAAGGGGGGAGTGGAGGGGGAAAGGGGGAGAGGGGGTAGAGGGAGGGGGAATAGGGGGAAGGGGAGGGGGGGGACGGGGAAGGAGGAAAGGGGGAGGGGAGAGGGGAGGGAAGAGAAGGGGAAAAGGGGAAAGGGGGAGGGGGGAAGAGGGGGGTTAGACTTAGAGGGGAATAAGTGGATATATTTTTTTTCTTGTGTCTTAGATTAGTCTTATAGTTTATATATATTTTCTTCCTTTTATTTTATTATTTTTTTGGTGCTTTATGTTGATATTTGTTTATCATCTAATTAATTATATTTTTTCCCCTTCTTTCTTTCTTTCTTTCTTTCCTTCTGACTTTATTCCTGTAATCATTCAATTCGTTATATTCACTTTATTCATTTATCTATTAATTCCTCTAAAAAAAATCGAACGTTGAGGAGGGGGTAAAGGGGGGCTAGAAAGTGGGGGTGGGGTGGGGAAGAGGGGGGAGAGGGAGGGGAGGGGGAGGGATCCTGTATTAACATTACTTCCGGTTCTTTATCTGCTTCTTCTTTGCATTTTCTCTCTTATTCTCTTCTTTTTTCTTTCCTTTGTTCCTTTTATTTCTATTTTTTATTTGTTTGTTTATTTCTGTTTCTTTGTCAGTCCGTCTATCTGTCAATTTTTTTTTACTCCTTCCCTCCTACTTTCCCTCCTTTCCTCCTCCCCCTCTCTCACTCTCCTCCCTCCCCTTTCCCTTCCTCCTTCCCTCTCCTCCCTCCTCTTCCCCTCTCCCTCCCTCCCTCCCTCTCTCCTCCCCTCTCCCTCCCTCCTCCCTCTCCTCCCTCTCCTCCCCCTCCCTCTCCTCCCTCTCCCTCCCTTCACCCCTCCTTCCTCCCTTCCTCCCTCCTTCCCTCCTTTCCCTCCTCCCTCCCTCCCCCCTCCCTCCCCCCTCCCTTCCTCCCTTCCCTCCTTCCTCTCCCTCCCTCCCCTCCCCTCCTTCCTCCTCTCCCTCCCTCTCCTCCCTCCCTCCCCCTCCCTCCTCCCTCCCTCCCTTCCCTCTCCCTCCCTTCCCTCCCTCCCTTCTCCTCCTCCCTCCTTCCCCTCTCCCTCTCCTCCCCCTCCCTCCCTCCTCCCTCCTCCCTCCCTCACCACCAAACACCCCCTGATTGAAGTTATTACTTTCCACCTCATTTGGAAATTTCGGAACAGACTGAAACTGATATATTTTTCTTCCCCTTTTTTTTCCCCTCTTCTCCCCTCGTACAGATTGTTCGATTTTCCGAACTGTTAATCCGGTGTTTGTTGGTTGGTGTTGAAGGAGGGAGGAGGGAGGGGAGGGGGTGGGGGAGGGGGGGGAAGGTGGGGGAGGGGGTGAAGGAGATTGTATCCTTTATTTATTTATTTATCTATTTATTTACTTATTTATATATTTATTTTGTGTGTTAAAAAAAATTGTCACATTTGCTTTAAGCGTTGGGGAAAAAATGTCTTATTTTTTTGTGTTAGAAAATTACGTTTTTTTTTTTTTTTTTTTTCATTGTTCAAAAATTACTATAGCTTCGACTGTAGTTTTAAATACCATCGTTTTATCATTATCATAAAATCACATTACAAAGATTCCAGCATTAGAAAAGTCCTCAAAAAACTAATTTGAACATATAAAAAACAAAAAAACAAAACAAAAAATAGACAAAACCACAACTTATTTAGCAAGAAAATATCCAATGATATTAGACATGCGGTTATTACAGACATGAGTTGATGACGTCAGCAAAATAATGAATCAGGTAAAAAAAAAAAAAAACATGAATGGAAGACGAAGCGAATGCGTGAATGAGTGAATTGAAAGACTGAATAGGTGAGTGAGTGAATGAATGAATCTTTAAATAAATCCCCGAACGCGTGGATAGAGCAGAAAGCACAGAGGTTGATGGCGATGGGGAGAGAGAGAGAGAAGGAGAGAGAGAAGGAGGGAGAAGGAGGAGAGGGGAGGCTGGGAGGGAGGGAGGGAGGGGGAGGGAGAAGGAGGGGGAGGGAGGAGGGAGGAGGGAGGGAGGGAGGAGGGAGGGAGGGGGGAGAGGAAGGAGGGAGGGAGGGAGAGGAGAGAGAGAGAGAGAGAGAGAGAGAGAGAGAGAGAGAGAGAGAGAGAGAGAGAGAGAGAGAGAGAGAGAGAGAGAGAGAGAGAAGAGAAGAAGAGAGAGAAAAAGAGAAAGGGAGAGAATAGAGAAAGGGAGAGAAAGAAAGAGAGAGAGTGAGAGAAAGATAGATAAATAGAGAGAGTGAGAGACAGAAGAGAAAGAGAAAGAGAAAGAAGAGAGAAAAAAAGAGAAAGAAAGAAAAGATAGATAGATAGATAGATAGATAGATAGATAGAGAGAGAGAGAGAGAGAGAGAGAGAGAGAGAGAGAAGAGAGAGAGAGAGAGAGAGAGAGAGAGAGCAAGAGAGTGATCATGTCTGACATCATATCAGAGTGCGTGTCAGAAGGCAAGTGTCAGAATCAGCTGTTTGAAGATGATCCATGGACAAGGGATAGGAGGAGGGGAAGGAGGGGAAAGAGGGGGAACGAGGAGGGGAAAGAGAGAGAAGGGGAGAAGGGAGATGAAGGGGGGGGGGGGCGGGGTGAAGACACGCATGGGTAGATGCATGTCCAAAAGGGGGGAGGAGGGGGGGGGGAAAAAAGAGGTTGGGGTGGGGGTTGGGGATGTAGTAGGTGGGGGGGGGGAAGAGGGGAAAGGCGGAATAAACGAGAGAAGGGCGAGCGTGGAATTAACTTTATTACGTGGAAAATAGTGCGTAATGACACGGACTTGTTTTTTTATTTATTGATTTTGATTTTTTTTCCTACTTTTAATTATGGCAGAGATTTGTGGCTTGATAGATAATAGGTTGATAGATAGATAGATAGAGAGAGAGAGATAGATAGATATTGATACATTGGTGCTTAAACACGCGCGCGCGCGCGCACACACACACAAAGATAGATAGGTAGATAGAGAGAGAGAGAGAGCGAGAGCGAGAGCGAGAGAGAGAAGACCGATAGAAAGAGAGAGAGAGAGAGCGAGAGAAAGAGAGATTAGGCGATCATTTAACCCCCGTTTACGCTCGTATTAAACCTCATCATTCACCCCGCTCCCTCCTCCCCCCCCCTCTACCCTCCCCGTCCCCTCTTCTCCTCCTCTTCCCTGTCTCGTCTCCTCCTCCTCCTCCTCCCGTCCCTCTCTCCTCCTCCCCGTCCCCTCTTCTCCTCTCTCTCCCCGTCCCTCTCCTCCTCCTCTCTTCCTCCTCCTCCACCCCTCCCCTCTTCCCCTCCTCTCCCCTCCCTCCCCTCCCCCTCCTCCCTCTCTCCTCCTCCCCTCCTCCCCCTTCTCTCCTCCTCCTCCCTCCTCCTTCCTCCTCCTTCTCGGTTTCCCCCTCACTTCCCCTCTTTTCCCCTCGCATTTTCCCCTCAGATTCGCCCTCCCATCACCTTTGTTCCCCCCCCCCCCCACCCATACCTTAGAGAGCAATTAAGAGTGGTTAGCAAAGTGCTCTTGAAGTAGTCTGGAAGGATTGGGGGGGCGGGGGGGGCGGGGTGAGGTGAGGTGGGGTGGGGAGGTGAGGGGTGAGAGATAATGATAAGATGGAGGAGGAAGGGGGGGAGAGGAGGAGGAGGAAGAGAGACGGAGGAGGAGGAGGAGAGGAGGAGGAGGAAGAGAGGAGGAAGGGAGAGGAGGGAGGGGGAGGAAAGAGGAGGAGGAGGAGGAGATGGAGGAGGAGGAGAGGAGGAGGAGGAGGAGGAGGAGGAGGAGGAGGAAGAGGAGGAGGAGGAGGAGATGGAGGAGATGGAGGAGGAGGGGAGGAGGAGGAGGAGGAGGAGAGATGGAGAGGAGGGAGGAGGGGAGGAGAGGAGGGGAGGAGGAGGAGGAAAGGAGCAAGAATGATAAAGTGTGGTAGAAGAGAGAAAGAGGAAAGAAAGAGAGGAAACGAGGCAGAAAAGAGAGAAAAAAGAAACATTTCCAATTTCGAGAAAATCGTCGAAAAAAGACCGAAAAAATCAGAAAGGGACGAATATATATATATATATTTTTTTTTCTTTCGTATTTTTTTTTTTCCTTATCATGGATCATTTTCTTTTTTTTTGAAAGAGGAAGATCATTATTGTCGAACCTGGAAATATGATCATTACTGCTTCCCCACGAATATCATATATAATATATATATATATAAATACGAAAAGGTCAAATAAAAGGAACATACCCAATGATTATATTTTTTTTTTTCTTTTTTTTTTAGAAGAATTGCAAAGCCTATTCATAGCCATTGGCACGCTTTCGCTGGCATGGAGAAATGACAAGATATTTAAAAAAAGGGGAGGGGGAGAGAGAGAGGGAGGGAGGGAGGGGAGTGGAGTAGGGAGAGGGGGGGGAAGGAGGGTAGAAGGAAGGGAGGGAGGGAGGGAGGAGGGAGGGGTGAGGGAGGGAGGCGGAGGGAGAGGGATGGAGGGAAAGGTAGAGGGAAGGAGGGAGGGAAGGAGAAGAGGGGAAGGTAAAAGGAGGAAGGAGGAAGGGGAAGAAAGGGGTAGGAGGGAGGAAGAGAAAGGAGGGAGGGCGAGGGAGGAAAAGGCAGGGGGGAGGGGGGAAGAAGAGTAAGAAAGGGAAGGAAGAAGAAGGAAGAAGAAGCAGGGAGGAAGAGAAAGGAGGGAAAGGAGGGGCGGAGGGAGGGGCGGTGGAGGGGGGGCAACGGGAGTGCAGGGCGTGAAATAGCCTTTGAAAAGAGATTTCGAAATAGAGATATTATGAAAGAAAATAAGGACTTCTCGTTAACTGAAAAAAATTCCCGTGAGTAGAGAAATCGTCGGTCAGCCTGTGGAAGGACTGGGGAGAGGGCGAGTGGAGGGGAGGTGTAGAGGGAGTAGACCGGCAGTGAGGGACGAGGAGGACAAAAAAAAAAGAGAATAGAGAGGGAAGAGAGAGAAGGAAGGAAAAGAGAGAGAAAGTAGAAAGAAGCACAACTGATGGGAAGCGGAAGGAGAGGAAAAGGAGGAAAAAGAATGAAGGGGAGGAGGAAAGAGAGGGGAAAGGCAGGAAGGGAGAGAAATGATGGGAAGGAGAAGGAGCAGATAACAAAGAGGAGGGAGAGATTGAAGGGGAGTGGAGGAAGGGGAGGGAAAATGTTAGCGGCAAGGAGAAGGACGGAAGGAAAGAGGAGTTAAGGGAAGACGATTGGGAGGGGGCGAGGTGGGAACGAGGACGGGGCGAAGAAAGGAGGAGACGGAAGAACGAGGAAGCCGGAGATAGGGGAGGACAAAGAGAAAATGAAAACGGTCAGGAAGGAGAAGGAACAAGGCAGGGAAAAAAGAGAAGGAGAGAATGGAGGGTCGTGAGGCGTAAGGAGGAGGAAGAGGAAAAAAGCTGGCAGAACAGAAAAGAAAAAATAAGAAAAAATAGAAGAGAAGTGGAACAAAATAAGAAAAGAAAGAACAAGATTAGATTCAAGGAGACGACAGACCGAGCGAGCCGCCGAGAGATAAAGAGAGGACCCACAGCAAGACAAGGCCAGACACAGACACTGGGCATAACTAGAACCCCACCACCACCACGCACACTCCGCCAACCCCCGAGGGAAACATGCTGCGAAGAAGGACACCGAGAAGAGAAGCGATCGAAGGAAGATAAGCACCAGAGACAAAGCCCAGACCAAGGCGAACGGATAATTCATTACACGGCGTAATTTATCCATCTGTCGTTTAAAGCCGCCACAGGTAAGCAATGAAACCATTATGCACGTTAACCCTGGAAAACCTTCGACAGACGAAACGAGGGAAAAGATCGCACGGAGGGCGAGGAGCGCGAAAGGGAGGCCAGAAAAGAGAGACGAGCGAGGGACAGGAGAGGAAGAACAAAAGACGCGCCGACAGCAAGAGAAGAGCAGAGACCGAGAGAGCGAGGAGAGAGAGAGAGCGAGAGAGAAGAGAGAGAGAAACCGAGAGACAAGAGAACAAAGAAGCGAAGAAGCAAGAGCCATGCGAAGGAAGACGAAAGCCGAAGAGGCAGAGAAGGAGAAAAACAGAAGAAAGAAAAGCGAAAGAAAAGCAAGAAGAAGGGAGAGAGAGAGAAAGATGCGAAAAGAGCACTCTTGTTCATCATTGATCTCCGCGTTAACCGGACCGCGGATATTTGGCGCAAGAAAGGGAACTGCCCATTGAAGAAGATCCGAGGTTATTTACAGAGCTGTGTAGTCAAAATACGCCCTTAAGGTTCGTCAGGGCCATGAGGAAGAGCCCCGAGATGCGCGTCTCTCTCTCCCGGAATAAGGCGCGGGGCCGGGCAAGGGAGGGGTAGTATAGAGGAGAGGGTATTAGGGGGGTTAGGTGATTGGGGGATGGAGGGAATGGGGGCGGGGGAGGGAATGGGAGGGGAGAGGGAAAAGGGAGGGAAGGTGGAGGGAAGGGGAGGGAGAAAGGGGGGGAAGGGGCGGTAGAAAAGGAGCGGGAAGGGAATGAAGAAGGAGAAGAGAATAAGGGAGAAAGTAGGGAGAAAGGCAAATGCTAGAGAGAAAGAGAAAGTGACGAGAAACACAAGACGATAATTTAAAAAAAAGATGAGTGAATTAAAGAATTTAAAAACCAGAAATATAATAAAGAACTGTAAAGAGAAGAAATACAGAACAGGAAGCACAAGAACATAATTCCGAGATGTCAGAACGCGAACCGACAAGGACATTGCAAAAAGAGGAACGGAAATAACGCGGAGAAAGTCACGAAGAAGTACGCAACGAATGGACCCTTTATAGTACGCGACTGGTAAGAGATCCCTTTTTGAAAACGGGTTCCTTCGCCTCTACCTCGAAGGAATGCGGATTAAGAAATAGAAATCTACATTGATAAGACGCTGATAAAGGCCTTTGTTTAAGTGTTTCTAAAGATTAATCCGTTACAGATAGTGTATCCTTGTCTTTCTCACTTTTATTTTGAGTATTAAGTGTCTTATAAGGTTATCATTCACAGATATTATCCTTCTTTCTCACTATTTTTATTATGATAGTTAAGTGTTTATAAAGTAAGACAGATCAAGATTTATCTTCTCTCTCACTTTTATTGATATTAAGTGTTGAGTAATAGTTTATCCGTTCACAGATATTATCCTATCTCTCTCACATATTGATATTTGTAATAATGTACGTCGTTACCGTATAAAGTTATCTTCACAGATATTACCTTCTCCTCCTATTACGATTACTGCTATTAAGTAGTTTATAAAGTACCGATTCCGTATTTTATCCTTCTCTCTCGCATTTTATTTGATATTTGTTATATACAGATTTATAATTCCGCACGAAATTCACACCACTATAACCCTACTACACATTTACTCACTTTTATTTATATTAGTGTTATAGAAATTAAAGAGATTCCAGATATTTATCCTTCTTCTCTCATATTTATTTGAATAGTTAGTGTCTTAAGGTTTATCGTTTTCACGCATTATCCTTCTCTCTCTTTTTTGACTTGTCTATAAAACGTTTCATTCACAGATATATCTTCCACTTCGTGCAACTTCTTAATTAGATGTACTCAAGTGTTTATAATATGCGATTCACGACTCATTATCCTTCTCTCTCACTTTACTTTGTCTTAAGCTGGTACTGGTGTCACGTTACACAGCATTATCCTTCGTCATCTCATCTCTGTTCATCTTGATATGGTCTATCAAGTTATCCTTCAAGCGTTCTCTTCATTCTCTTCCCACTTCTTATTGCTGTCAGTGTTGTTAAGGTTATGCTTCACAGATATCCAATCCTTCTCTCTCACTTTATTATGATATGGTATAAGGTATCATTCACAGAGGTATATCTTCTCACCCACTCGATATATTGCTTTGTTAAAGGATCTTCACAGATATTATCCTTTCTCCACTTTTATTTGATATTGTTTATAAGGTTTCTGCACAGTATTATCTTCTCTCCACTTTATTTGATATTAAGTGTTTATAAGGTTATCCTTCACAATATTATCCTTCTCTTCTCACTTTATTTGATATTGTTTTAGGTTATATTCACAGATATATCCTTTCCCCCACTTTATTTGATT
>NW_020871968.1:143804-146304 GCF_003789085.1 Penaeus vannamei
GGCACTCTGAAGGTACCTGGGGCATGCTTTATCAGGGCGGGGTTCGGTTTAGTGGGAAGAGCTGGGGAGGAGCCGTCAGCAAATGGCGTTCATGCTGGTACAGATAACAAACAACTTTGGTGGAGGGGGAAGGAGGGAGAGGGGGAGGAGGGGAGGGAGCGCAGGGGGAGGTGAGGAGGGGGAGGGGAGGGAGGAGGGGGAGGGAGGAGAGGCAGGGGGAGGGGGAGAGGGGAATTTTTTTCGAAAGTCGTGTCTGTCTGTTTGTTTGTTTTGTTTTGTGTTGTTCCTGTGTGGGATAAAGGGGATGGGTGGGGGGGAGGTGGAGGGGGGTGGGGGTGGAGGGGGAAAGGGGGTGGAGGGATAGGGGAAAGGGGAAGGGGTGGAAGGATAGGGGGGAGGGAAGGGGATGGAGGGATAGGGGAAGGGGAAGAGGGGAAGGAGAAGGGAATTAAGAAATGGGTGGATGGGAAATGGAAGTGGAAGGGGGTGGAAAGGAAGGAAAGAGAAGGGAAGGGGAGGGGAATAGAGAGGAGAAAGGGATGAGGAAAAGAGAGAGGAAGAGATAGACAATAGAACGAGAACACTCACCAATTCATTTGTTTTCTTATCTATCTGTTTCTTCTTTTCCTTTATCGTCGTCTATCCTTCATCCCCAATCTCTGTACGTGGATGAGAGCGATCATGTGCGTATATACAGCATTGTGTACATGACTGTGTTTTGTCTATAAGAAGCCTCGACGCCGTGTCAAAATAAACCTTCTGGAATAAGAGATAAAACATGTTCTTAAAATCACTGATATTTTTTTTTTTTTTTTTTTGTTAATTTATAATTTATTTAAGTTTTTTTTCTTACTCTTCGTTCTGTTGATACTTCGAGATAAACACACATTCCGCACGATACAAGTCGTATCCATAAAAATAACAACCGGATTAAATAACGAATTAAAATTATTCTTGTTTTTAAATTAAAATTATTCTCCAGTGATTCGATGTTTCGAAGCTGCTTCATTCGCCAAATTTCGAAACCGTTTCGGATCTCGCTTCTCTCCCAATTTTTTTCCCGCGAAGCAATTATCTACTTTTATCTGTACCATTAACTGGTCATGTTAGCTAATGGTATTGATTAAATAGTAAGTGATAATCCCATAAGATCCCATTAACTGCCATTAAAACCACGACTGCCGCGAAATTTTAAACCAATTATTGCCACGTGGAGCCGCCAACTACCGAACTACCGCCATATTTAGTCGAGGATTAGGGCGAAACGAGCAATTACTTATGAAAATGGAAATACCAAAATATTGATGACTGGATTAGTTTCGGGGAGGGTGAATGAAGGAAGGAAGGAAGGAAGGGAAGGAGGAAGAGAGAGAGAGAGAGAGAGAGAGAGAGAGAGAGAGAGAGAGAGAGAGAGAGGAGAGAGAGGAGAGAGAGAGAGAGAGAGAGAGAGAGGGAGGGAGAGAGAGAGAGAGAGAGCAGAGAGAGGAGAGGGAGGGAGGAGAGGAGAGAGGAGAGAAGCAGGGAGGGGGAAGGGAGGGTAAATCACATCAAAATTCATTATTGTTATTTGCATGTTAACGTCCCCCTTCCTTCCCCCCCTCCCTTTTTCCTTTTACACTCCCCCCCCTCTTTCTAATCTCTCCATCATTTTAGGCGCGGGCAAATAGCAAAGCAAAGAGAATAAAATGCGTGTATAAAAAAAAGAAAGAAAAGGACAAAGCTGTTTTATTATTATTTTTACAAAAAAAGAAGAAAAAAAAAATCTGGTGTTGTCTTTGCATAATCAAAACACATTCAATTCTGTTTATTTGTTTATCTCCGTCTTTTTATTTTACAAATAAGAGTATCACAGCTGATTAAAACACGTGATCTTCGCTTCCTTCTCCCTCTCTCTCCTTTCCTTTCTTTCTTCTTTTCATTCCTCTCTCTTCGCATCCTTCCTCTCCTCGTCCCTGCGCCCACTCCGTCTCCCTCCCCTCCCTCCCCCTTCTCTTCTCCCTACCCTCCCTCTCCATCCCCATCCCTCACATCCCACCCCTCCCCCCTCATCATCCTCACCCTCTCCATCCCCATCCTCCTCTATCCTCCTCCCTCCCCCTCCCCTCCCCCTCTCCTCACTCCCTCCTGTCCTCCCTCCCCCTCTCCTCCCCTCCCCCTCCGAAATCAGGATGGATCGGCTTAGTCAATTGTTTCCTCCTCTCGTCCATGCTTTCTAGAGCGGGATCCAAACACTCGTGTAGAGACAATGAGCGAATTAGGGAGTAGGCGATAGCGAGGGGGGTGAGGGGGTGGGGGGCAGAGGGAAAACACAGGGGGTGGGTGACGGATGGAGGAAAGGGAAAGAGAGAGAGGGGGGGGGAGGGAAGGTCAAGCTAGAAAGAAAGAAAGAGAAAATATATGCATATATACGTACATACATGTATATATAATCATATATATACATACATACATATATATATATATATATATATATATATATATATATATTTACATACATATA